>JBBPBX010016091.1:0-48607 GCA_038048925.1 Garcialebias charrua | reverse complement strand
TACCCAGGAATGAGTGCTTACTGCCTGGGTTGGGGACCTCCAGGGCGCGGACGGTTCATCTGTACCCAGGAATGAGTGCTTACTGCCTGGGTTGGGGACCTCCAGGGCGCGGACGGTTCATCTGTACCCAGGAATGAGTGCTTACTGCCTGGGTTGGGGACCTCCAGGGCGCGGACGGTTCATCTGTACCCAGGAATGAGTGCTTACTGCCTGGGCTGGGGACCTCCAGGGCGCGTACGGTTCATCTGTACCCAGGAATGAGTGCTTACTGCCTGGGCTGGGGACCTCCAGGGCGCGTACGGTTCATCTGTACCCAGGAATGAGTGCTTACTGCCTGGGCTGGGGACCTCCAGGGCGCGTACGGTTCATCTGTACCCAGGAATGAGTGCTTACTGCCTGGGTTGGGGACCTCCAGGGCGCGGACGGTTCATCTGTACCCAGGAATGAGTGCTTACTGCCTGGGTTGGGGACCTCCAGGGCGCGTACGGTTCATCTGTACCCAGGAATGAGTGCTTACTGCCTGGGTTGGGGACCTCCAGGGCGCGGACGGTTCATCTGTACCCAGGAATGAGTGCTTACTGCCTGGGTTGGGGACCTCCAGGGCGCGGACGGTTCATCTGTACCCAGGAATGAGTGCTTACTGCCTGGGTTGGGGACCTCCAGGGCGCGGACGGTTCATCTGTACCCAGGAATGAGTGCTTACTGCCTGGGTTGGGGACCTCCAGGGCGCGGACGGTTCATCTGTACCCAGGAATGAGTGCTTACTGCCTGGGTTGGGGACCTCCAGGGCGCGGACGGTTCATCTGTACCCAGGAATGAGTGCTTACTGCCTGGGTTGGGGACCTCCAGGGCGCGGACGGTTCATCTGTACCCAGGAATGAGTGCTTACTGCCTGGGTTGGGGACCTCCAGGGCGCGGACGGTTCATCTGTACCCAGGAATGAGTGCTTACTGCCTGGGTTGGGGACCTCCAGGGCGCGGACGGTTCATCTGTACCCAGGAATGAGTGCTTACTGCCTGGGTTGGGGACCTCCAGGGCGCGGACGGTTCATCTGTACCCAGGAATGAGTGCTTACTGCCTGGGTTGGGGACCTCCAGGGCGCGGACGGTTCATCTGTACCCAGGAATGAGTGCTTACTGCCTGGGTTGGGGACCTCCAGGGCGCGGACGGTTCATCTGTACCCAGGAATGAGTGCTTACTGCCTGGGTTGGGGACCTCCAGGGCGCGGACGGTTCATCTGTACCCAGGAATGAGTGCTTACTGCCTGGGTTGGGGACCTCCAGGGCGCGGACGGTTCATCTGTACCCAGGAATGAGTGCTTACTGCCTGGGTTGGGGACCTCCAGGGCGCGGACGGTTCATCTGTACCCAGGAATGAGTGCTTACTGCCTGGGTTGGGGACCTCCAGGGCGCGGACGGTTCATCTGTACCCAGGAATGAGTGCTTACTGCCTGGGTTGGGGACCTCCAGGGCGCGGACGGTTCATCTGTACCCAGGAATGAGTGCTTACTGCCTGGGTTGGGGACCTCCAGGGCGCGGACGGTTCATCTGTACCCAGGAATGAGTGCTTACTGCCTGGGTTGGGGACCTCCAGGGCGCGGACGGTTCATCTGTACCCAGGAATGAGTGCTTACTGCCTGGGTTGGGGACCTCCAGGGCGCGGACGGTTCATCTGTACCCAGGAATGAGTGCTTACTGCCTGGGTTGGGGACCTCCAGGGCGCGGACGGTTCATCTGTACCCAGGAATGAGTGCTTACTGCCTGGGTTGGGGACCTCCAGGGCGCGGACGGTTCATCTGTACCCAGGAATGAGTGCTTACTGCCTGGGTTGGGGACCTCCAGGGCGCGGACGGTTCATCTGTACCCAGGAATGAGTGCTTACTGCCTGGGTTGGGGACCTCCAGGGCGCGGACGGTTCATCTGTACCCAGGAATGAGTGCTTACTGCCTGGGTTGGGGACCTCCAGGGCGCGGACGGTTCATCTGTACCCAGGAATGAGTGCTTACTGCCTGGGTTGGGGACCTCCAGGGCGCGGACGGTTCATCTGTACCCAGGAATGAGTGCTTACTGCCTGGGTTGGGGACCTCCAGGGCGCGGACGGTTCATCTGTACCCAGGAATGAGTGCTTACTGCCTGGGTTGGGGACCTCCAGGGCGCGGACGGTTCATCTGTACCCAGGAATGAGTGCTTACTGCCTGGGTTGGGGACCTCCAGGGCGCGGACGGTTCATCTGTACCCAGGAATGAGTGCTTACTGCCTGGGTTGGGGACCTCCAGGGCGCGGACGGTTCATCTGTACCCAGGAATGAGTGCTTACTGCCTGGGTTGGGGACCTCCAGGGCGCGGACGGTTCATCTGTACCCAGGAATGAGTGCTTACTGCCTGGGTTGGGGACCTCCAGGGCGCGGACGGTTCATCTGTACCCAGGAATGAGTGCTTACTGCCTGGGTTGGGGACCTCCAGGGCGCGGACGGTTCATCTGTACCCAGGAATGAGTGCTTACTGCCTGGGTTGGGGACCTCCAGGGCGCGGACGGTTCATCTGTACCCAGGAATGAGTGCTTACTGCCTGGGTTGGGGACCTCCAGGGCGCGGACGGTTCATCTGTACCCAGGAATGAGTGCTTACTGCCTGGGTTGGGGACCTCCAGGGCGCGGACGGTTCATCTGTACCCAGGAATGAGTGCTTACTGCCTGGGTTGGGGACCTCCAGGGCGCGGACGGTTCATCTGTACCCAGGAATGAGTGCTTACTGCCTGGGTTGGGGACCTCCAGGGCGCGGACGGTTCATCTGTACCCAGGAATGAGTGCTTACTGCCTGGGTTGGGGACCTCCAGGGCGCGGACGGTTCATCTGTACCCAGGAATGAGTGCTTACTGCCTGGGTTGGGGACCTCCAGGGCGCGGACGGTTCATCTGTACCCAGGAATGAGTGCTTACTGCCTGGGTTGGGGACCTCCAGGGCGCGGACGGTTCATCTGTACCCAGGAATGAGTGCTTACTGCCTGGGTTGGGGACCTCCAGGGCGCGGACGGTTCATCTGTACCCAGGAATGAGTGCTTACTGCCTGGGTTGGGGACCTCCAGGGCGCGGACGGTTCATCTGTACCCAGGAATGAGTGCTTACTGCCTGGGTTGGGGACCTCCAGGGCGCGGACGGTTCATCTGTACCCAGGAATGAGTGCTTACTGCCTGGGTTGGGGACCTCCAGGGCGCGGACGGTTCATCTGTACCCAGGAATGAGTGCTTACTGCCTGGGTTGGGGACCTCCAGGGCGCGGACGGTTCATCTGTACCCAGGAATGAGTGCTTACTGCCTGGGTTGGGGACCTCCAGGGCGCGGACGGTTCATCTGTACCCAGGAATGAGTGCTTACTGCCTGGGTTGGGGACCTCCAGGGCGCGGACGGTTCATCTGTACCCAGGAATGAGTGCTTACTGCCTGGGTTGGGGACCTCCAGGGCGCGGACGGTTCATCTGTACCCAGGAATGAGTGCTTACTGCCTGGGTTGGGGACCTCCAGGGCGCGGACGGTTCATCTGTACCCAGGAATGAGTGCTTACTGCCTGGGTTGGGGACCTCCAGGGCGCGGACGGTTCATCTGTACCCAGGAATGAGTGCTTACTGCCTGGGTTGGGGACCTCCAGGGCGCGGACGGTTCATCTGTACCCAGGAATGAGTGCTTACTGCCTGGGTTGGGGACCTCCAGGGCGCGGACGGTTCATCTGTACCCAGGAATGAGTGCTTACTGCCTGGGTTGGGGACCTCCAGGGCGCGGACGGTTCATCTGTACCCAGGAATGAGTGCTTACTGCCTGGGTTGGGGACCTCCAGGGCGCGGACGGTTCATCTGTACCCAGGAATGAGTGCTTACTGCCTGGGTTGGGGACCTCCAGGGCGCGGACGGTTCATCTGTACCCAGGAATGAGTGCTTACTGCCTGGGTTGGGGACCTCCAGGGCGCGGACGGTTCATCTGTACCCAGGAATGAGTGCTTACTGCCTGGGTTGGGGACCTCCAGGGCGCGGACGGTTCATCTGTACCCAGGAATGAGTGCTTACTGCCTGGGTTGGGGACCTCCAGGGCGCGGACGGTTCATCTGTACCCAGGAATGAGTGCTTACTGCCTGGGTTGGGGACCTCCAGGGCGCGGACGGTTCATCTGTACCCAGGAATGAGTGCTTACTGCCTGGGTTGGGGACCTCCAGGGCGCGGACGGTTCATCTGTACCCAGGAATGAGTGCTTACTGCCTGGGTTGGGGACCTCCAGGGCGCGGACGGTTCATCTGTACCCAGGAATGAGTGCTTACTGCCTGGGTTGGGGACCTCCAGGGCGCGGACGGTTCATCTGTACCCAGGAATGAGTGCTTACTGCCTGGGTTGGGGACCTCCAGGGCGCGGACGGTTCATCTGTACCCAGGAATGAGTGCTTACTGCCTGGGTTGGGGACCTCCAGGGCGCGGACGGTTCATCTGTACCCAGGAATGAGTGCTTACTGCCTGGGTTGGGGACCTCCAGGGCGCGGACGGTTCATCTGTACCCAGGAATGAGTGCTTACTGCCTGGGTTGGGGACCTCCAGGGCGCGGACGGTTCATCTGTACCCAGGAATGAGTGCTTACTGCCTGGGTTGGGGACCTCCAGGGCGCGGACGGTTCATCTGTACCCAGGAATGAGTGCTTACTGCCTGGGTTGGGGACCTCCAGGGCGCGGACGGTTCATCTGTACCCAGGAATGAGTGCTTACTGCCTGGGTTGGGGACCTCCAGGGCGCGGACGGTTCATCTGTACCCAGGAATGAGTGCTTACTGCCTGGGTTGGGGACCTCCAGGGCGCGGACGGTTCATCTGTACCCAGGAATGAGTGCTTACTGCCTGGGTTGGGGACCTCCAGGGCGCGGACGGTTCATCTGTACCCAGGAATGAGTGCTTACTGCCTGGGTTGGGGACCTCCAGGGCGCGGACGGTTCATCTGTACCCAGGAATGAGTGCTTACTGCCTGGGTTGGGGACCTCCAGGGCGCGGACGGTTCATCTGTACCCAGGAATGAGTGCTTACTGCCTGGGTTGGGGACCTCCAGGGCGCGGACGGTTCATCTGTACCCAGGAATGAGTGCTTACTGCCTGGGTTGGGGACCTCCAGGGCGCGGACGGTTCATCTGTACCCAGGAATGAGTGCTTACTGCCTGGGTTGGGGACCTCCAGGGCGCGGACGGTTCATCTGTACCCAGGAATGAGTGCTTACTGCCTGGGTTGGGGACCTCCAGGGCGCGGACGGTTCATCTGTACCCAGGAATGAGTGCTTACTGCCTGGGTTGGGGACCTCCAGGGCGCGGACGGTTCATCTGTACCCAGGAATGAGTGCTTACTGCCTGGGTTGGGGACCTCCAGGGCGCGGACGGTTCATCTGTACCCAGGAATGAGTGCTTACTGCCTGGGTTGGGGACCTCCAGGGCGCGGACGGTTCATCTGTACCCAGGAATGAGTGCTTACTGCCTGGGTTGGGGACCTCCAGGGCGCGGACGGTTCATCTGTACCCAGGAATGAGTGCTTACTGCCTGGGTTGGGGACCTCCAGGGCGCGGACGGTTCATCTGTACCCAGGAATGAGTGCTTACTGCCTGGGTTGGGGACCTCCAGGGCGCGGACGGTTCATCTGTACCCAGGAATGAGTGCTTACTGCCTGGGTTGGGGACCTCCAGGGCGCGGACGGTTCATCTGTACCCAGGAATGAGTGCTTACTGCCTGGGTTGGGGACCTCCAGGGCGCGATTTGTGGTTTAACTCGGTGTCACCAACATCCTCGTTGAAAACACTACAGTGAAAAGGCGCCAACTGACAATTCCTAACGGTCAAAATGGCATCCAGCAACAAGTCTGCAAGCAGTGTAAGGACGAGCCGTTCATCTGGATCAACAGTAAGCGCTGCTCACGCTCGTGCTAAAGCGGAAGCTGCCAAGGTGAGAGCATCTTATGCAACCAAAGAAGCACAGTTAAAAGTTGAAAGAGCACAAAGTGAACTGGAAAAAGCTAAAATAGAGGCAACATTGGAAGTGATAACATTACAAAAGGAAGCTGATGCTGCTGTGGCTGAAGCCCAAGTGCTGGAGGAAGCTGAGGCAACACAAGAGGAGCCCAAAAATAGAAAACCTCCATCAGAAAAGTTAAAATTAGAACGTACAAGTGAATTTGTACAATCTCAAATGGGCATAATTCAATCTCCATGTTCTGAAGAAGCAACAACCATCGTTCGTCCACGAGTTAGCTCACTCGATACATTTGTAACATGGCATCCCCCCGATGAACACAGTGTAGAGCCACAACCAATCAGCTCTGAACGAAAGCTTACTAAGGACAAAGTTGCTGCTTTAAATATGCCCAGTCAGCCTAGAGGTGAAATGAAACCAAATACTCCCTTCAACCCAACTTTCTCACCGTTCACGCCTCAATGGAACACCCCAGCCAGCATTCCACATCCAGTTGAGCCATTTGCCCAATACATAGCAAGACGGGATCTAATCACTTCAGGCCTTTACCAGTTTGATGATAGGCCAGAGAATTATGGAGCATGGTACTCTTCATTTTCTAGTGCAACAACCGAGGTTCACCTTAGTCCCATTCAACAGCTAGATCTCATGATAAAATGGCTAGGGAAGGAGTCAAGTGATCAGGTAAAACGCATACGTTCAGTACATGTCAACAACCCCACATTAGCTCTATACAAAGCATGGGAGAGACTAAACGAATGTTATGCAGCTCCTGAAATAATCGAAAACTCGCTCTTCCAACGATTGGACAGTTTTCCAAGAATAACGGTCAAAGATAACATCAAGCTGCGTGAACTAGGGGATCTGCTACAAGAGATTCAAAGCGCCAAGGAAGATGGCTACCTCCCTGGCCTACAATATCTGGACACTTCTCGCGGAATTGGGCCAATTGTTGAAAAACTCCCACATGGACTTCAGGAAAAGTGGATGTCACATGGATCTCAATATAAAGAGGAAAATCAAGGCTGTTTCCCACCTTTTAAGTATTTCTGCAAATTCATATGCAAAGAGGCAAAGAGACGCAATGATCCAAGTTTCCACCAACAAAACGACCAAACACACTCAAGGCCAGAAAGACTATATTCAAAGAACTTTAACTCTAGTAAACCTATTACTGTACACAAAACCAATATTTCTCTCCCCAACAACGATTTTAACAGGAACTGCCCTCTGCATAATAAGCCACACCCATTCAAAAAATGCAGGACATTTCGGAACAAACCACTCGATGAAAGGAAGGCCTTCCTCAAAGAGAAAGGAATATGCTTTAAATGCTGCTCTTCAGACACTCATCTTGCAAAGGACTGTAAATCTGCAGTAACGTGTTCTGAATGTGATAGCACAAGCCACGATGCAATCATGCATCCTGGTCCTCCACCACAGATCAACAAGGCTCCCTCACCGGCACAAGAGAATGGCGGGGAGGGAGAGAACAGTCCTGACACAGTCAACGTCACAACAAGCTGCACAGATGTGTGTGGTCCAGGTCAGTGGGGTTGTTCATGTTCTAAGATATGTCTTGCATGGGTGTACCCTTTAGGTTACAAGAACAAAGCAGTCAAAGCTTATGTAATAATAGACGATCAGAGCAATCGTTCCTTAGCCAGGCCAGAGTTTTTTGAACTTTTTGACATTAAAACCGAACCGTTTTCCTACAATCTTAGAACATGTTCTGGTGTTGTAGAAAAATGGGGTAAAACGGCTCAAGGCTTCCAGATTGAGTCACTAGATAGGTCGGTAGTTATTCCTCTACCCCCGCTCATTGAGTGTCAGGACATTCCCAATAACAGAAGTGAAATCCCAACCCCTAGAGCAGTGCTACACCAGCCACATCTTCAATCCTTAGCAAAATACATTCCAGAACTAGACCCTAAAGCTGAAATACTCCTGTTACTAGGGCGGGACGTTTTACGGGTACACAAGGTCAGGCAGAGAGTTAATGGGCCTCATAATGCACCATTTGCTCAGCGTTTAGATCTAGGATGGGTTGTAGTCGGGGAGGTTTGTCTGGGTAAACTTCATAGGCCGACTATCAGCACTCTCAAAACAGTTGTCCTAGAAAATGGTCGACCCACAGTTTTTGAGCCATGCAACAGCCTTCTGCAACTCAAGGAAATGCCACACACAAATAGGCTGAGTAAAGCACCTGAGCAAGCTCTGGGACGAACTGTTTTTAACCAGACGGAAGATGACAATAAACCAGCTCCCTCAATACAGGACACCATGTTTATCAAAATAATGGACAATGCTGTGTACAGAGATGAGGACAACAGTTGGGTCGCCCCACTTCCGTTTAAAGAACCTCGCCAGCGACTGCCAAACAATAGAGAGCAAGCACTCACAAGATTCTCATCCTTAAAGCGCAACCTAAACAAGAAACCAAAAATGCAAGAGCAATATGTGGCCTTCATGGGAAAGATCTTTTCTAATGGCCATGCTGAGTTGGCACCCCCACTAAAAAAGGAAGAGGAGTGCTGGTATCTTCCAACATTCGGAGTTTACCACCCACAAAAGCCCAATCAGATCAGAGTTGTTTTTGATTCTAGTGCTCAGTACCGTGGTGTCTCACTTAACAACGTTCTCCTTACTGGCCCTGATCTAAATAACACACTCCTTGGAGTTCTTCTCCGCTTCCGGACTGAAAGCGTTGCAATCATGGCAGATATACAGCAAATGTTTCACTGTTTTATGGTGCGCGAGGACCACCGTAACTTCCTCCGTTTTCTTTGGCATAGAGACAATGATTTAAACAAGGAAGTTATCGACTATCGCATGAAAGTCCATGTATTTGGCAACTCACCATCTCCTGCTGTTGCTGTTTACGGACTTCGCAAAGCCATCAGAGCAGGTGCAAAGGACTACGGTGCTGATACTGTCAAGTTCGTGGAGAGGCACTTTTACGTAGACGATGGCTTGGTTTCTGTTCCCTCTTCAGCTGAGGCAATAGACTTGCTTCAAAGAACACAAGCTTCACTCGCTGAATCCAACCTGCGCCTGCATAAGTTTGTCTCTAACTCACAGGCAGTTATGCAGGCCTTCTGCCCAGAAGACTGTGCACCAGTTGTTAAAGACTTAGATTTAAGTGGGGAAGAAACACAATCCCAGCGGAGCCTTGGTCTTATTTGGGAGACGACAACTGACACGTTCACTTACTCAGTAGCCGACACAAACAAACCATTCACCCGACGTGGTGTTCTGTCATCCGTCAACAGTGTCTTCGATCCCCTGGGTCTATTAGCACCAGTCACAATCCAAGGAAGAGCTCTGCTCAGAGAACTCACAACTGAATGTTCAGATTGGGACACACCCCTTCCAGAGGACAAACAAAGCAAATGGGAAACGTGGAGAAATTCCCTTCAAGACCTAAAGGAACTACATGTCCCTAGAACCTTCACATCTACTTCACTCAGTCAAGCAACGCACAAAGAACTGTGTTTATTCTCAGATGCATCAACTAAGGCCATAGGAGCTGTAAGCTATTTAAAGGCAACCCAAGCAGATGGCAAAGTTGAGGTTGGATTCATAATGGGCAAGGCAAAGCTAGCTCCCCTGTCAGAGCCAACTATACCAAGACTTGAACTCTGTGCAGCCGTCTTGGCAGTGGAAATGGCTGATCTCATTCAGGATGAGTTGGACATACATTTTGATGCAATACACTTTTACACAGACAGTAAAGTGGTACTAGGGTACATCTGTAACGACTCTAGAAGATTCTATACATATGTCTACAACAGAGCACAACGCATTCGCCAATCGTCAAAGCCAGAACAATGGCACTATGTGCGCACAGAAGAAAACCCAGCAGACCATGCATCGAGGTCATTGTCAGCAGCTCAGCTAAAAAAGTCGACCTGGTTCACCGGACCATCATTCATCCGCCAAACTCCTGCAGAGACACCACATGTGAGTGAAATGTTTGACTTAATCGAACCTGACAAAGACTCAGAAATTAGGCCAGAAATCAGAACTTATGTCACTCACCTCCAAGTACTCAACAGTAAACGTTTCGAGCGCTTTTCCACTTTCAAGTCCTTAGTCAGAGCTATAGCAAATCTTATCCACATCGCAAAATCCTTCAATGGGACCAATCCAAACAGCAAATGCAAAGGCTGGCACAAATGTCACCTACCTCATACTCCTGAGGAGATAGCTCAAGCAAAAATTGTCATTCTCAAGGAGACACAAAAGGCCCACTTGGAAAAAGAACTTTCTGCCCTTAATGCTGGCAAGCTGATCTCAAAGCAGAGCCCTCTACAAAAGCTCAGTCCAATCCTGCAGGATGGCCTCATTGCTGTCGGAGGCCGACTCAAACACTCAGAAGTTGAGAACTTTGAAAAGAGTCCGTTAATTCTCCCTAAACACAGTCACGTCTCCCTCCTGCTAACTCGTCATCACCACGAGCTGGTGGAACATCAAGGCCGTCATCTGACGGAAGGAGCCATCAGGGCTGCCGGACTATGGATTTTAGGGTGCAAAACACTAGTCAACTCAGTAATCCACAAATGTTTAACCTGCCGCAAATTGCGTGGGAAACAAGAACAACAACTCATGGCGGCTCTACCACCTGAACGCCTAAAAACTTGTCCTCCTTTTACTTATGTTGGCCTCGACGTCTTCGGGCCCTGGACTATAACCACCAGACGTACCAGGGGCGGAGTTGCTGAAAGTAAGCGGTGGGCCATTATGTTTACCTGCATGAGTTCAAGGGCTGTCCATATTGAGGTAATCGAATCTCTAGACACCTCCAGCTGCATAAATGCCCTCCGTCGCTTCTTTGCCCTAAGAGGCCCCGCCAAACAGTTGTTATCTGATCGGGGCACCAATTTTGTTGGAGCTTCAAGAGAACTAGAAATGGACAAATCAATGCAGAAGTATCTAACAGAGCAAGGTTGCAGCTGGGAGTTCAATCCTCCACATGCCTCTCACATGGGAGGTTCTTGGGAGCGCATGATCGGAGTTGCTCGCAGAATCCTAGACTCCATGTTGCTGCGAAACAAGATACAACTGACCCACGAAGTGCTATGCACGCTCATGGCCGAAATAACAGCCATCATAAATGCAAGGCCGCTTGTTCCAGTGTCGTCTGATCCAGAGAACCCCTTTATTCTATCCCCATCGACACTCATTACACAGAAATCTTGCCTTCTACCCCCACCCGGAGACTTCTTGGATAAAGATCTTTACACCAAACAATGGAGACAAGTCCAAGCTCTTTCCAACCAGTTTTGGACACGCTGGAGGCATGAGTATTTGCCCACTTTACAACAAAGACAGAAATGGACTGTATCATGTAGAAACCTCCAAGTTGGCGACCTAGTTCTGCTAAAGGACAAGCAGGTTGCACGTAACAGCTGGCCCATGGCAAGGGTCACTGCAACATTTCCAGGCAAGGACAGTCTAGTAAGAAAGATCGAGGTAAAGGGATGGGATCAAGGTTGTGTAAAGACATTTATGCGACCAGTTACAGAAGTAATTCTTCTCATGCCAAAGGACTGAATGCATAATGGATTGTTTAGTAGTGGCCTCATTAGGCCAGGCGGGGAGTGTGTTGTCCTTAAGGCATTTCTATAAATAAGTTCATAAGGTTAAATACAAAGTAAATAATTATAAAAACATTTTTGGTGTTATTAAAAATGATTGCAAGTTGTTTAGACAAACAATTCATGCTTTATATAAGTTTGTATTTAAAAATATTATCGATAAATTCTACTTCCGGTTTCGGGTACGTACTTCCGGTTACGTACTTCCTGTTTAACGGTTCGCTTCAAAAACAACGATTTACATGCAAAAAGTGGCATAAAACGTTATCAGGTGCCATCCACTCTCAATTGTCAGGCAGGAACGCCGTAAGTTGTATTATATGGCAGTTTATACTGATTAGTTTGGACATTATTGTTGATTTTTCTGTAATGTTATTTTAGCGAACTTGAACCACTTGATTTGTGTACATATGTCTCTGTGTGTTGAGATAGTGTATTTCCTGTCATTTCAGTTTTCACCACATGTTCATGAAGACAATTAAATAAGCTGCAACTAAACTCCAGGGTCTTCATTTGTGGTTTAACTTGGTGTCACCAACATCCTCGTTGAAAACACTACAGGGTCCATTTTTAGAAAACCCAACATTCCTTTTCACTGCTTTGCTGATGATACCCAGTTATATCTTCCGATTGAGTCAGACAGGGTCACTCCGTTGGATCCACTATTGAACTGTCTAGGACATTAAAGTCTTGTTAAAACTTAATTTTCTAAATCTAAATGAAAATAAAACGGAAGTCATCAGCTTTGGTAAATGTAACACCCTTAATGTTCTTAACCCCTTGGCTTCACACAGCCACTCCAATGTCAGGAATCTGGGAGTTATTTTTGATAGTGCTTTTAAATTAGACAAACAGATAAATGCTGTTGTTAAATCCGGTTTCTTCCAGCTAAGACTCATTGCCAAGGTGAAGTCTTGTCTCTCTTTCAGAGACCTTGAAAAGGTGATTCACGCTTTTATTACCTCTCGTTTGGACTATTGTAATTCACTGTATGTTGGTTTAGACAAATCATCTTTGCATCGTTTACAATCTGTCCAGAACGCAGCAGCTCGTCTTTTAACAGCAACTAAAAAATATGAACACATAACCCCTGTCCTGGCTTCTCTTCACTGGCTCCCAGTCCACTATCGGATTGATTTTAAGATTTTATTGCTTGTTTTTAAAATATTAAAAGGTCTGGCCCCGTCATATCTCCAGTAAGAGCACTCCGGTCTACCAACCAGTTTCTCTTAGATGTCCCCAGATCCAGAATGAAATCCAGAGGTGATCGGGCTGTTGCGGTTGCCTCTCCAAAGCTGTGGAACAGTTTACCTGATAATTTAAAGACCGCTCAGACTGTTGAGACTTTAAATCTTTGCTCAAGACTCATCTGTTTTACTTGTCATTTGATCCTCGCAGAGTCTGAGAACAAATTTTGACATGGCAGCCATTTTTACAATACATGGAAACATTCAGGATGGGTACACCATCGTAACCAAACAGCTGCTATTTTTTTGTTAGCTGTAAAGTGAACAGATTTTTGCATTTTCATTAGTCATCAAATTGAGACAAGAATTATTTTTTTGTTGCTTTTTATTATTATTTTTGTATATGTGTGTGTTTTGAAAAGGTTTTATTTTGTGCGTGATTTCTTTTTTGTTTTATATAGGGGTTTTGTATATTAAAATGGACATTGTTGTATAAAACTTGAATGTTGTAAAGAATGTGATGTGAAAATTGATAAACAACATATTCTAATCGAAAGAAGAAAAAAAGAGACTCATCTGTTTTACTTGTCATTTGATCCTCGCAGAGTCTGAGAACAAATTTTGAGCAGATTTTATTGTTGTTGTTTAACTTTGTTATGTTTTGGTGGCACTAGATGCATTTTACTCTTATTTTATTTTTATTTGTTTCAACTGTTAAGCACTTTGGTCGGCTTTGGTTGTTTTTATGTGCTATACAAATAAAATTGACATTGACATTGTTCTGTTCATTGTTAATCTTCTCAGCAGCAGGTCTGTCATCTCAGCCCTGTCTCACCAGAGTTCATTCTTTTTTTTTCCTCTGGCGTGTTGTTGTGCATGGAGCGCGTAATTACGCACAGAGCAGGCTGAGTGTTGAAATGTGTTCGTGCGAGCAGATGCTTCGTGTTGGTGTCTGGATGGACCCAGTGAGGCATAGACTACATTCTGCTTCGCCTTTAACCCACTAGCGAGAGCCTTAAAGGGCGAAGCCTATACAAAATAGAACATTGGTTACGTACTGTAACCCCAGATTCTATGAGTATAGGAGCAGCCCTTTAAAGGACAACACCCACCGTGACAGTAACAATTCACCATATTGGACAATTACTGTAGTAGAATATGATGTCTATTTTCATTTTTGCATTTGGGCCAGGCGATTATTAAAAAAAAAAAAAACTTAGTCCCGGAAAACTCCGGAAACCCGTCCGAAGATTGCCGAAGTCTGGAGTGACATCAATACAGGCTCCTCTCAGAAAGCAGGAGTGAGTTCGCGATGGAGGTTTATGAGAGTGAGAGCCTCGGATCCGCGCTCAGAATATGATAGACATCAGTGTGCGACCACAGGATTAATCAACAGGCAGATTTATTAACAAGGGAATATTAAAAATGTTTCGCTTTTTTTTTTCCTCTCTCTGAGCATTGGAGGTGGTGGTGTTTCTGCGTGCGCTGATCACTGTAGCCAGCTGTTCAATTATTACTGAGGAAATATTAAAAATGACCCGACCGGACTACTTGTAAAAGTTACTTTCGCTTTTTTTCCCCCTCTCTCTGAGCATTGGAGGTGGTGGTGTTTCTGCGCGCGCTGATCACTGCAGCCAGCTGTACAATAATTACTGAGGAAATATTAAAAATGACACGACAACTTGTACACGTCTGACGTCTGTCCCACGTCGCGGTCCAGTTCAGCTCAGCTCCACGCCACGTTTGGAGCAGCGCTCCGGCTTCATTTCTGAACAAGTTTATTTGAGCGGGACCTACCCGCATTCACCTGTTGTCTTATGAATGACCCGAGGAGGATTAAATGGCAGGACCAGTAGCACTGGTCTGTGCGGGAATAGCGCGGGTTTGACTTATGAAAGGGGTAAAAAGCCGAGCCGACTTCATGAGGAAATTAATGAATTTGTCGCGAGCGAGCGAATTAAATAGTGTCCTACGTGGATGCGCGACCTCTAAATATTTCCTGGTGCAGTTGTGGGTACAGCTGGACCAGCGCTCTGTTTTTATTTATTTTTTAGAACTTTTTAATAAGATATAACACCGCTGCAATAATGAAGCTACGTTGATGCATGCTTGTTATAACTCCGCATGCATTCAAGGCGGAAACTTCAGTGACGTCAATGCCCATATATGGAGAGGGGCAGATCTTCCCGGAGCTGCTGCTAAAAAACATTAAATAACACATTTAGCGTTATTTCTCTACAATATAAATAAACGCTCCTGTTTCATTATTTAATTAACTACTAAATATTAATGGCGATGCAATTTGAAAACATGGTGGGTCATGTCCTTTAAGCTCTGGGCTTCACTGGTTCCTAAATGGCTGAAGAAAAAGCTATTTGGGAGCTGATTGTCTGGTCTCACAGTAATTTATACGGACCGGTGGGGCCCACCCACAGCAGGTGGGCGTGGACTAAAGTTTTCAGTGCTACGCTACGTGCGGAGGGATATACCCACTAGCGAGAGCCTTAAAGGGCTGCGCCTATACTCATAGAATCTGGGGTTACAGTACGTAACCAACGTACTGATGTGGACAGAGAACTTGAGGAGTCATGTTTACCTCGTCATCATCATGTGACCAGTTAAACACACACACACACACGTTGGTTTTGCTATCTTTATGGGGCCTTTCCATTGACTTCCATTCATTTTTCATTAATTTCTATAGCCCAACCCTGACCTTTACCCCCTAAACCTAACATCCTCCATTCACACCTTATGCCGGGTACCCACCTAAATTGTCAGAACGCTCCTGCCGCCCCCTTTTGGCCGCTTGTCACGGTCACACTGGGAGACGCGTCTAATGACGCGCACTGGGGGGAGGCAGAGGGTCAGTTGTTGTGTTTTCATGCTGCTGGCAGATAAAATCAGCAGCACGTGACCCCCGTTCCTACTGGAGTGGGTTTTCTACGAGCCGAACTGCAGCTCCGACAGTCTTTGTTGAGATTAAAACGTTTTTTTTTTATGTTTGGGGTGATCCTACGCTGGAGCGGACAGCAGCAACTGTAAAAATGTCAAGTTTCTTACCGGAGTCTGGTTCCAATTCATGGAGGCTCGATGGGGTAAGTTTAAAAAGTCCAAAAAAGTCCCGTTGTCGTCGTGTAATCACATAGCAGAGGCTCTCCCGATTGGTTGTTGCGATGCGTCGAGCCGCAAAATATCAACTTTTCGATCCGACGCTGCTCAACGCGCAGGTTGCTTCGGACGCGCGCGTGCGCGGAAAGGAACTGCCGCGTGGCGCCGCTTCACGATACGCAGCGCCTCGACGCGTCTCCACATAGACTTTGCATGTAAACCGGCCGCTTCCGCCGCTCGACACGGGTCCAGTGGGTAACCGGCATAAGTCCTAAACCTAATCTTTAACCCACCAACGGGACTTCTTTTCATGGGGCCCAGGCTTTGGACCCCATAAGGAGCAGTTGGTCCTCACAATGTAGTATAAATGGTAAAATGGGCCTCAAAAAGTAGCATGAACAAGTACACACACACAAACACAATCAACTGATAAAAGAGAAAAAATAGCAGCTATTTCTTATATGACCCTGATTTTGGATCAGATCCTGATCCAGATTCAGAACTCAGTACCCATTCAGACTGAGCTTGTTTTTCAAAAACTTTATTGATCTCATTAAAACACTGACAGAAAAAGCAGAACAGGAAGTAAACATATAAATATCAGCTGTTACCATGGAAACCTGAGGAAGCATGTTTTTTACAAACTGAGCATGTGCAGCTTCGCACCCCCTGGCCTGAAGGTGCTAGTTTGAGTTCAGTAATGGCTTCTGTGACATCAGAGAGCGGGAAGAGTCAGCTTTTTGGTTTCAATGCAGCAGGACTGTAATACAAATCTATTTTTAAATCGAAACATTAAAATAGAACTCTAAAAGACAGTACATAATAGATTCTCTGAAACATATTAATAAACTCTGCCCACCAAAACCTTTCAACGATTTACCAATCACAGCAGAACAGACAGGATGATGTCACTGGTAAAGTCCAAAACGTGAAATCCTGAGCAAAGTTGCTAGGGAGGGGTGGAGCCACAGCGTGATGTCATCATCTACTTTCTGTTAAAGACTTGCCAACTGATGAGTCATGCAAAAATAAAAGTGACTCATCTGACGCCGAATCTCATCAGGTTACTTGCTCCAAACCTCCATCTCATAAACTTGACATTACACTAATTAACATGACAATACAATTTCATTAACATGTCAAACCTAATTAACATGTGTCACCATGTCATTAATGTACCATTATTAACATATCATTAGCACACTGTCATAATGACAAATCATTCATCTTATTAGCTTGATATCCATAGTATTTCATGAATCAATTAACATGTCATTAACATGAGGCTATCTCAGTAACAAAGACATTTCATCATAGTCTGTAAAGTATGATTTCATTAACATGTTGACATGTCATAAACAAGATAAGGTCTCTAACACGCCTTCATGATAACATTGTTGATAAATATTGTTTTAACGTGTCATTACCATACTATCTCAGTAATATGACAATATGTTAATGACACCTAATAAAGGTGTTTCATTCAAACTTATCATGAACGGTAACATGAACATGACATCTTGTTTATATGAAGATTGTCCTAACATGTCATTAATATATCACTTCATTATTGAGACATCTCGTTAACACAACTACGGCATCTTACCATCCTATGATTTATTAACATGATGACATCCATTAAACATGATAACATCTCAAACATCTGGTGGACATGAGTCCTGTAACATGCATCATTACTGGCATCATAGCATCTCATTAACATTTTTACTGACAGAATAACAAGTTTAAAATGTTAATGTCTCATTAACATGTTGGCCTCATGTCAATCGTTTGTGTGACGTTTTATTTTTAACTTTTAACTTAAGTTTTTCTGATCTGTTTCTGATACATTTGACAGTTTTCTGTATTTTTTCTCTAAACATTTTCAACCGTTCACAGAACTTTTATTTGTAAATTTAAAACTAAAACTAAACTAACCCAAGAATGAATATCTGTTGATGAATATTTCTCAGCTGCCGTGACTCCAGACATGTTTATTGTTGTTTACTATTGTTTTGATGCTACCATGAAAACAAACTGTCCCTGAGACCTCCAGGCTCCGCCCACCTCACCTGTTCAGTCTGAACCTCCTCAAAACATGTTTCTCTACATTACTTCGTTTGCCTCGAAAAAGAGGCAGCGCCTAACCTGAAGGTTACTGCCTGCAGACACCTGAGCTCTGTGTGACATCAATCATTCAAACCTAACTGATGGTTGGATAATACAAGGCTTAGAGGGAGCGGGTAGACAAGCAGGGGGTGGGACTTTCTTCAGGTGCTTCAGAGTTTATTCAGTTGCAAATGTCAGGTGCACGAATCCTGAGTGTGTGACTGGTTGTTGTCCTCAACGTGTGATTGGCTCTTTTCCTTGGCATGTTTAAACATCAAGATGGAGTTGTAGATTTTCAGGGCAGGGCCAAGTTTGATTGACATGATCTTGACGATGTCCTGTTGTGTGAGCAGAAGAAAGGCCCGCCCATCTATTTGCTAAAACAGAATAAGAATCAATCAGATGAGAGAGGTTAAATTGAGGTGTTTGTCAGTACCTTTATTGACCAAAAAATTACTTTTTTTTTTCCACAGCCTAACCTGATCCAACCTTGTTTTCCGCAATCTGACAAGATTAGAAATTGTTTTTCACAGTCAGTTCTGACTGGACCTTGTTTGTCGCAGTGTAAACTGATTAGACCTTGTTTTTTGCTGTCTGACCAGATCAGACATTAGCTATGTTTACATGCACAAAATTATTTGACCGGATTGAAATGTTTTCAGATTAAATAATTTGAATGTATCATTTACATGGGCACAAACTGTTAACAACGAACGTTTACATGCAGCGGGCTTTTATTCTGAACAGAAGTACTGACATGCGCAGAGTGGTCAACTCTTAAAAGAAAAAATGTATAAGAAGTTTTACGTTCTGTTTACTGTATTTTCCGGTCTATAAGTCGCATCTTTTTGCCTAATTTGCATGCCCTGCGACATATATAGAGAGGTGAGACTTGTTTATGGATTTTTCCCCATATTTTCAGACCAATTTTTGGCTCAGATAAGACCCTTTTTCATTTTGGCAAAAAAAAAAAAAATGGTGCAGTACCACTTTCGGCCGCTAGGGTACACCTGACCGTTCCCACCTCATGTGTACGACGGCAGCCTCCTCTGGTCGGACTGACTCTGTCGCAGCCCGGCCTCCTGCTCTGGAGGTATGAACTACTGTTAGCTGAGTGTTTGTTAGCAAAAACGGTTACTATTTCTCTAAATAACTCAAGGACAGATTTTTATGAAACTTACAGAAAGTAATTACTTGGTAGTCATTTACAAACTGTTAGCTGTTAGAGTTGTTTGAGATAAAATTTGATGTTTTATAAACGTAAATGTGTCGCGGTTAGCTTAGTTGTTTTTCCTGGTACAGTACTTTTTAGCAAATAGCTCATAAACCACACGGCAGATTTTCTTTAAACTTACAGAAAGTAATTACTTGGTGGTCATTTTCAAACTGTTAGCTGTTAGAGTTGTTTGAGATAAAATTTGATGTTTTATAAACGTAAATGTGTCGCGGTTAGCTTAGTTGTTTTTCCTGGTACAGTACTTTTTAGCAAATAGCTCATAAACCACACGGCAGATTTTCTTTAAACTTACAGAAAGTAATTACTTGGTGGTCATTTTCAAACTGTTAGCTGTTCGAGTTGTTTGAGATAAAATTTGATGTTTTAGGAGAGTAACTGTGTAGCGGTTAGCTACGTTGTTTTTCCGGCTACTATTTACCAAAATAGCTCATAAACCACACGGCAGATTTTCTTTAAACCTAGAGAAAGTAATTACTTGGTGGTCATTTACAAACTGTTAGCTGTTGGAGTTGTTTGAGTTCAAATTAGATTTATTTATGATGTATTTTCGCAGCGCGTGCAACCGTTTGGAAGACGTCAAAGCGAAACTATTTAAATCCAGCAGATTTGAGCATTACGTGAATTTATTAAGGAACGGTTAAGCTAAGACACATCTTTGCTATAATTTTCAGCAAACAAATAATTGTTTTTACCGTGTTAATCTTGTTAAAAGTCCTTCCGTGCATGTTTCTGTGGCCGCCATTTTCAGCAGGGCAAATAACGCGCTGACGCATCGCGTAGCGGTTACGCATAATAGATGCGACTTAAATAAAGGTGCAACATGTTTATGGATTTTTCCAATTTATTGCCAATAATTGGACAAAGCGACTTATAGAGAGGTGAGACTTAACTTTTCAGGCGGAAAATACGGTACTTCCAGGATGAACATAAACAAACCTGAGCACCAAAAATGGACCCACGACTGGCTTTAATGACGGTGGAGACATTACTGCACTCCCTGATTGAGCTAGAGGTAATACAGGTAATTTTGAACTCTTTCAAAATTTCTAGTAGAAATGTTGTCGCTCATCGACCAGTTTTGCTTCTGTTAAATGCTAATGTTATTACATATTATTAGAATCTAGCCAGGCGTAAATACATGAGGTAGACATAGGTCGCACATGCGCAGTCAGGTCAGTTTTCCACAATCGGAAAAAAACGAATAGATTAAGTGTGCACCGTTCGGATTATGAACTGGCATAAACCACCCGGCTCATTCTGATTAAAAATTATTTTGGATCAAGCTGAATCAACGAAAAATCTGAATGGGGTGTTTACATGACACATTTTTATTCTGAATGGCCATTTAATCACATTACAGGTACTTATGTCCAAGTAGACATAGCTACCGTTTTCCACGGGCTGACTTGATCTGATCTTTTTTCGTGGTCTAACCTTATATGACCATGTTTTCCAAAATCTGAACTGATCGGACCTTGATTTACGTGGTTTGACCTGATCGGACCTTGTTTTCTGCGGTCTGGCCTGATCGGACCATGTTTTCCGCGGTCTAACCTGATCAGATCTCGTTTTCCGAGGTCTAACTGGATTGCACATTGTTTTCCTCTGTCTAACCTGATCAGACCTTTTTTCCACTGTCTGAACTTGAACTGAACTTGGAAAAAGGGCCTTCTTCTACTCCGCTCCTGCTTCCTGGAATATCTTACAAAAAGATCTGAAGCTCTCGACCTTGACTTCTCTAAATGGTTTTCAGAATCTGTTGGAATCCTGGCAAAAACCAATGCAGATTTGTTCCTGTCTTTGATTTTATACGTCTACCTTATAATGTTTTGCTAGTTTTTTGATGCTTTGTTAAAAAAAAAAAAAAATCTTTTGTTTTTTTCTCTCTTTTGTTTTCTATTGTTTATTGTTTGTTTGTTTATTGTTTAAGGAAATTCTATCATTGCTGTTCATTGTTCTTTAGTTTTAGCAGGTCGCTTTCGTAAATGAGCCCATGAGGTTCAAAAGATTTACCTGACTAAATAAAGGTTGAATGAATGAAAAAACCTGAGTGAACCTTGTTTTCTGCAGTCTGGCCTGATTGGACCTTGTTTTCCGTGGTCTAACCTAATCGGATCTTGTTTTCCAAGGTCTAACTGGATCGGAGCTTGTTTTCTGCAGTCTAACCTGATCGGAACTTGTTTTCCGCGGTCTAACCTGATTGGATCTTTTTTATTTGTGGTCAAACCTGATCTGACCTTATTTTCCCACTGTCTAACCTGATCAGACCTTGTTTTCCATGGTCTGACCGGATTGGACCTTGTTTTCCATGGTCTGACCGGATTGGACCTTGTTTTCCATGGTCTGACCGGATTGGACCTTGTTTTCTGCGGTCAAACCTGATCAGACCTCGTTTTCCATGGTCTGACTTGATCGAACCTTGTTTTTCATGGTCTAACCTGATCGGACCTCAAAAAGTGATTCTCTCATAGAACACTACATCTTTGACAGAAACATGAGTGGAAGCAGCTCGCTGACAGTACTCAGTCAGATGGAATGCTATTAATATGCACTTTACTCTGCATGTCTTTATCTTTTGAACATAACCTAAACTTGGTCTAATACTGCTGCTAGGCAGAGGCATGTCCATCCTGGTTGTGGTTCTTGTTACCTGCCATCCGTCTGGTGCCTGCTCAGAATGGGACTGAATCACATTGAAGTAAATTCTTAATTAGTTGTACAAACAGCTACTGAATCAGTTTAAATATGACTGATTTGGATCAGAACAATGTTTACTGAATTATGATGATGATGCCATCACATCTACAGCAGCTGATTGGTTGTCTCACCTCGTCTCTAAACTGTTTGGCTTCTTCCCCACAGCCAGGCAGAGATTCAATAAAATCCGACACCTGTGAAAATACACAGGCAAAACTGTGACATCACCATCATGACCACTGTTTACAGGGAAACAGCTGATCTGTCCCACTCACCTGCTGGATGCTCCAGCACTGGACGGCATCCGCATGGACTCTGGCCACGCCCGGCAGTAGTTTCCGGTGATGCTCCCAGCAGAGAGACAGGTCTCTTCCAGGCTGTGGGGACATGGCAGACAGGAAGACAGACTGGTGGAGGGCTGCCTGAAGACTGGACTCTGTTGTATGAATGACAGAGAAGTCTCAGGAGACATCTGATGTGATGAACAAATGTCCCTCCCTATTCTTCAAGGTTTAGACCATGACTGGAGAACCTGTGGCTCTCAAGCCGCATGCAGCTCTTTGATGGCTCCTTTTTTCTTAAATTGGTGTTTTAAAAAAAATTATGTGATAATAGTGAAATTTCCCACAGTCCTTGAAGGTAGCAATGGCAAAAGCAGAGTAACACACATAATGCACAGGAGGAATTCAGTTAAGCTAGCGCTACTGACCGGATCTTCATGGCTGAGTTGGGAAAACGAAAAGCAAAGCGTAAATATGAAGAGGAGAACAGAACATTTCCACCTGAAAGGGAAGAGTTATATTTTTATGGAAAAAGAATGGAAGACTGTTTTGCCAGAATCACTGCCTCACTTCAAAGCATCGAACTTGGAGCATCATTTTCCCCTCTATCCAGCCAAACAAAACATTTAACTTTATTCAAACTGCACTAAAGCTATAGAGACTTCTAAAGAAATAACGGTAGTAAAAATTGTTCCTGAGTATCTTACCGGCAGTTCAAAGTCAAGTATTGTAAAAGTACTTCCTGAGTAAGCAGTTCAATCTTCTATAAAACTTATATTGTTTGTATTTTTTTAAGGTTACAGTACTTGGGTTTTGGTTCAGACAGATGTCAGACATCATTTGGATAAAGTGGACAAGAAAGTTTCATGTTTATTTCTACGTTCTATTGGAGTTTGGGTTGCCCCAAAAAGTTCCAGTTTTGTAGCTTGTTCTGTCTGAACCCGATACTGCATTTCACTTGTTCTGAAAAACAATAAAACACAAAGCACTGGGTCTGTGACTCTGCAGTTGCTTTGGTCACTGAAATGTGAAAATGTCTTAAATTGGTCTGTTTATGTGATCTCAAAACTTCACTTTAAACTGCTGAAAACATTTTTTTTTCTACTGCAGTAGAGATACATGTCAGTTCTCTGTTCCTCCTGCTCCAGTGCTGCAGAGGAGGAGGAGGCACAGCAGAAACAAGGACACAAAAAGAGGAGGAGACAAAGGAAGAGCAAGAGGATGAGGCAGAAAAGGTGCAGTCAGCAATTTGACATTTTTTCTGCAGAACATTCGACTGATCAGCACAAACATCATGCCTGTTGACATCACTCCCTGGTTTCCATGGAAACAGGAGGACCTTCTTTGTTCCTCTGTAGTTGATTCAACATGTGATACAGCTCTGCCTGGTGGTCAGATCCACAAAGGATGAGTTAGAGCTGCAAGACTTCAGAGTTCTGGAGCAGCTGTCCCTTTGTCCTCCATGGAGTTGGTTCTATTCTTTTAACCAGGGTAAGAGTTAGACAGGTCTTTGTATGACCAGGGTTCATGTCAATGCTAATGTCAAATTGTTTCTATATTTCTATATACAGTAATGTCTACAGGACATAAAAACAACAAAGCTGACCAAAGTGTTTTACAGTTAAGTCAGATTTTAAAAAGTAAAAATTCATATTGGGCCAATAAAAATAAAAAATAAAACCCCACAAAGTTAACAATAAAATACAACACAACAAAAAAATCAGTAAAAAGGTTGTTGTTGTATGACCTGGGTTAGTTTGACTGATCATTATATGACCAGGGGTAGAGTTAGACAGGTCTATGTAAAACCAGGGGTAGAGTTAGACAGGTCTATGTAAAACCAGTTTTAATTGCAGGTAAATGGACTGTGCTTACATATGCCTTTCTATCTTATCGAGATGCTCAAAGTGCTTTTTACTCAACAATCTGTGCCTCATTTACTCATTCATACAGCACTCTAATATACCGTATTTTCCGGACTATATGTCGCACCTTTTTGCCTAATTTGTATGCCCTGCAACCTATAGAGAGGTGAGACTTGTTTATGGATTTTTTTCCCATATTTTTAGACCAATTTTTGGCTCAGATATGACCGTTTTTCCATTTTGGCAAAAATGGTGCAGTACCACTTTCGGCCACTAGGGGTGCAGTACCACCTTTGTCCGCTAGGGTACACCAACCGTTCCCACCTCATGTGTCCGACGAGAGCCTCCTCTGGACGGACTCAGTCTGTCGCAGCCCGGCCTCCTGCTCTGGAGGTATGAACTAGCTACTTCGCTGTTAGCTCAGTGTTTGTTAGCAAAATAGGTCAAGAACCACAGGACAGATTTTGATCAAACTTACAGAACGTAATCACTAGATGGATATTTACAACTGATTAGCTTTATGAGATGTTTGAGATAAAATTCGATGTTTTATAGACGTAAATGTGTCGCGGTTAGCTTAGTTGATTTTTCCTTGTACGTTTGAGCAAATAGCTCATAAACCACACAGCAGATTTTTTTTCAAACTTACAGAAAGTAATCACTAGATGTACATTTACAAACTGTTAGCTGTTGGAGTTATTTGAGATAAAATTCGATGTTTTATAGACGTAAATGTGTCGCGGTTAGCTTAGTTGATTTTTCCTTGTACGTTTGAGCAAATAGCTCATAAACCACACAGCAGATTTTTTTTTCAAACTTACAGAAAGTAATCACTAGATGTACATTTACAAACTGTTAGCTGTTGGAGTTATTTGAGATAAAATTCAATGTTTTATAGACGTAAATGTGTCGCGGTTAGCTTCGTTGTTTTTCCTTGTACTTTTTCAAAGCGCAAATTTTAAATCCAGCAGATTTGACCATTACGTGAATTTATTAAGGAACGGTCAAGCTAAGACACATGTTTGCTATAATTTTCAGCAGACAATTAATTGTTTTTACCGTGTTTCAGCAGGGCAAATGACGCAGTGCGTAGCGGTGACGCATAATAGATGTGACTTATATAAAGGTGTGCCCTGTTTATGGATTTTTCCAATTTATTGACAATAATTGGACAAAGCGACTTATATAAAGGTGCGACCTATAGTCCAGAAAATACTGTATATCTACAAATCTAATTGATCAAATCATTCTAAAGAGACAAGTCAGTGCTTTATCACATTCATACACTGATGGGACACACATCGGAGGCACATGAGGGGTTTGGTGTCTTGCCCAGGGACACTTCAGCATTTGACTGCTGGTGGATTTGAACCCCCAACTCTTGCAATGGAAGACAACTGTTCTAACCACTCGGCCACAGCTGCCCAGGTCAGTGTATAACCAGGGGTAGAGTTAAACATGTCTTTGTACGACCAGGGTTAGAGTTAGACAGGTTTGTGTATAACCAGGGGTAGAGGTAGAGTAAGACAGGTATGTGTACAACCAGGTTTAGGGTTAGACAGGTTTATTTTCTCCTTCATCAGCAGGTCATCTGCTGACTTTCCTGTTGGATTCTCAGAACCTCACTGCAGAGTCGGACCGTACCTGAACTGATGGTGCTGAGCTCAAGCTCCTCCTCTTCTTGTTTCACACGCAGACATTTGGTTGGTTGGGACAATCTGGCATCAGCGCCAAAGTGGAAGAAGAAGAAGAGAGTGAGCTTTAGTGAAAGACAGATACAGAATTGTCTAAATGTTGTCACAGCTAAGTTTTTAAGGCTCCAGTATCCACAGTATTCTTGGGGGTGTCACTGTAGAAGCGAATGTGCATTGTACTTCCTGTCCGACACCGGAAGTGCCTGTATTCCATAGGCGGAGTATGGATCGCGGGTGTTTTTGAAAGTTATTTTCATTCATTTTATCGGAGCAAACACAGCTTTTGTTTAAACGGAACGTTTACTGAAATGTCCTACCGGGGTTCAGGTACCTGCTGTGCTGTTCGCGGCTGCACCAACAACCGGACCAAGCTAAATCTTTGGCTAAAACAACAGTGTTTTCAACACGGACCCAAAACAAAGAAAGAGTGTTCCTGCATCCTTCTCTATGGCTGTGTCTGCGCGATCAGGTAACATCTGTAATTTCTTTTTATTCAGGGAGGGTTTATTAATGAGAGTTTTGGAAGATTTACTGTCTTAAAACGATAGATCTCAGACGCGACCGGTATTTTTAGCCGAGATAGCTGCTAATAAACCTTAGCCGAGAGGCCGGAGCAAACGCGTTCGCTATTTATGTATTTTTAAATTATGTCTGCGCGATCAGGTAACATCTTTTTATTCGGGGAGGGTTTATTAATGAGAGTTTTGGAAGATTTACTGTCTTAAAACGATAGATCTCAGATGCGACCGGTATTTTTAGCCAAGCTTTGAGGCTAACACCGCTATGTCGCCAAGATGGCTACTTCCGGTATATTTCCAGGGTTGATGACGAGCCGTGAAAGGGGTCTATAGCAGCTAACAAACCTTAGCCGAGAGGCCGGAGCAAACGCGTTCGTTATTTATGTATTTTTAAATTATGTCTGCGCGATCAGGTAACATCTGTAATTTCTTTTTATTTGTCCCTCCTCTTTTAACAAAACGAGTGGTGTTCCCACATTTTTAATGAACTAAAACAACAAAGTTTGGACTGTCTTCAACTGTATTACTCGCATGTAAACAAACGGTGTTTCCGGTCAACCGGAAGTCGTGTGCACATTTCGCGCAAAGCGTCATGGGGCGTAGGAATACTGTGGATACTCGTGCGTCCTGTCAGCCGTGCGGAAACTGTGCACACTGTCAACAGAGGGTTGAGACTTCATACTCGAGCGTCCACCTGGAGAGGCTGCAGTCAGCTCCACAGAGAAGGGGTGTTTACCTTCGGGACAAATTGAGGTCACCGATTGGTCATTTGCTGACACGCCTACAGGATTGATTGACAGGTTAAAAAAAAAAAGGAAAGCTGGCAGCCCCAGCCGCAGCAGTGTACTGTGTTAATATGTTGTTAATGAAAAGTTCTATGTTGTTAATAAAAAGTTCTAAAAAATAAATAAAAACAGGGAACGCAAGCCCTGCAGCTCACACATCAGACCAGCCCGCCAGGAAATCTCCAGACCTTCCTGCAGCCATAACGGACCAGATTTTAATTAGCTCTTGACAAATTCCTTCATTTCTCACCATTTCAGTCATGGCATCAACAAGGAAGAGATCACTTGCCTCTTGGCAAAAAACAAAACAACAAAAAAAAACCAGAAAGGCCAGATCAAGGATTAAGAAGGGGAATTTAATACATAGGTGTTGCGTACAAAACAGTCCATGCAGTTTATTGTGCGATACCGAGTACGCGTACGCTGTCGTAAAAAATTAGCTTTGTACGGAGATGCCCTGCGGGCGTCCGCTTCGACTCTAATTCGGTATGCGTGGATCTCCGTGGACCCATGTACGTGCGAGTATATCATTCAACACTTGCCCTTCTCAAGGACGGACGTCTCCTCTCAGTCTCTGCTTTGCTTTTGCTTTGTCTTGTCTGGGAAACTGTCTGAGAGCCTCTCTTCTACAAAATCTTCTGAATCATAACTATGGACTTCAATAGACTATATGCCACGGACATCCATTCTGGCACTTCCGCATTCATGAGCCGGACGGCTCACTTCCGGTTAGCGGGAAAGACACGAACGTAAATGTCTAAATACAATTAATAAAACATCTGCATACACACCAATAACAACTCTATACACATATAAATCCATATAAAATTATGGCGACGTTCCCCCTACGGATAGCCGCAATAAATTTTCGCCCTAACCCCCCCTCGGAACAGCTGTACCCACCGGTGGGCGGACACAACGGAACTCACTTGTAGTGCCAGTAGCGTGCAGCTGCTTCCCGTTTCGGGTCGTTGTCATGGTCTGCTACTAGGAGCTAACGCTAACAACTACGGCAGTGGATCGGAACCGGAAGTGCGGGATGTGTCCCATATTTTAACGGAGGTACATCACACCTACCTGTGGCATATAGCCTATTTGGTTAGTTGGTCCCTCAACACAATTGATAACATTTCTTCAAAAAGAAGACAGGCTGTAGGCAAGCCGATTTGCCCTGTTGGCATGCACACAGCTGGATATCTCATCGACTTGGAAAACTTGATGACGTGTCTATCTCTGCTGTCATCTGTGGATCTTAAAGATCCACTGACATGATTTTTCTACTATTCATCAAATTGCTCAAAATATATATATTTTATAATTTAAATATGTTCGTTTTTGCAAACAAAATGATAAATCACTTTAATTTTGCTTTAAAAGTGATTTTGAACTTCAAGCCGTGTTTAATCATGGGAAATCCGTTTACACCCGAACGCACCATCTGTGACGTAGTGTCCAGAGTGAGAGGCAGAGCTCTGGGCTTGTCACAGTGCGCGGGTGTGAGCAGCTCCACATGAAGGTAAGTCTGATACAGCATCAGACCTAAATTAGATCCTGTTGTTTCTTGTTCCATCACCCAAACTATTTTCTGCTTCCCAAAATGAAGACAAATAGCTCAAATCTTCACATAGATTGCTAAATTAGTCGGGTTTTAAAATGTCCGCTATTAAAGAGACGAGAGCCCTCTGCCTCTCACTCTGGACACTACGTCACAGATGGTGCGTTCGGGTGTAAACGGATTTCCCATGATTAAACACGGCTTGAAGTTCAAAATCACTTTTAAAGCATATTTTTTTTTTTTTTTTTTAGAAGTCTTTATTCATTTCATAACAAAAATTAAAATACATAACATAACAATGAACATATCTCTAACTACAAAACATAGTATGTATAAAATGAAAGGCAGCAGATGAAGAAAAAAATCTTATAATATCTGCTCCTTTGTTATCCAATAAACCATTCAAATAAACAAATTCAAAGAAATTCAAAACACAAATAATTCAAGCGATATTTCAGTTTTCTAACACTTTTCATAAAATACATTCATATATATTTTTTTAACATATGGACTTTTACCAGTTTCTTAAATATTGAGATGGATTTAGCTTCCTTAACAGCTAACTCTAAATCGTTCCACAGTCTAACACCTTGAATTAGGGTAGATCTTCCCTTCAAACTGGTTCTGAATTGTGGTTTAAGAAAAACATCCTTCCCCTTAAGATTATAATTGCTGGATCTTTTCACATAATTATTTTGGATATTGGAAGGTAATGCATTATGATGCGCTCTATACATAAATGACAAGATGTTATAATCCACTAAATCAGGGAACTTCAAAAACTTCAGTTCACAAAATAATATATTTGAAGGATGACAATAATGTTTACCCTTGATAATTCTTATAATTCTCTTCTGTAGTATAAATATGGGCATTGTGATTGTTTTGCATGCTTTTCCCCAAACATTAATACAGTAAATCAGATGTGGCACAACAATTGTATTGTACAACAAACATAAGGCTTTATCATTCAGTAGATACCTGACTCTATAAAAAAGTGCAACAGTTTTCGATATTTTCATTTTAACTGAATTTATGTGTTGCTTCCAAGATAATTTATCATCAATGATGACACCCAAAAACTTCGCCTCATATACTCTACAGATTTCTGAATTGTCAATCTTGAATGAAACATCAATATTTTTATTTTTATTGCTGAATATCATATAATTAGTCTTATTTAAGTTTAACGATACTTTGTTGAGTCTAAACCAATTTTGAATTTTATTAAACTCAATCATCATTAAGTTCAATAACTGTTCAACATTCATACCAGAACAAAAAAAAGTTGTGTCATCTGCAAAAAGAACACATTTAAGGAGACTGGACGCCTTAACCAAATCATTTACATACAGGATGAACAACTTTGGACCAATTACAGATCCTTGAGGTACTCCGCATGTAATGGTGCAGTAATCTGATCTTACATCATTTATCTGCACAAATTGTTTCCTGTTAAAATTAAAGTGATTTATCATTTTTGTTTGCAAAAACGAACATATTTAAATGATAATATATATATATTTTGAGCAATTTGATGAATAGTAGAAAAATCATGTCAGTGGACCTTTAAGGACGCATATTTAATTGGATTTATGATAACTGGTTCCTGCTTTTTGGATTTGGCTGGTTCCTGGTCTATCAACACACAAGGAAGACGTTGGCAGCAAATCTGGACCTGGTCAGGCTGCCTGCCTTACATGATGGCTTGGTTCATGTCTCGAGAACCCAGACTTTTGGCTGAATGGATTAGATCTCTGGGATTTTCTCAGGCACGTTCCATTGGTGTGGTCATTTTAATTTGGACATTTTGGAAGCGAGTGGACCGACACAGACTGAAGGTAGATGTCATTAAAGTTTCTGCCTGTTCACAAAACAATCGTGTTTATCTGACATTCGGCTCCCCAACTGACCTTGACAGGTCATCTTATCTTAACACGTCTGCAGAAGTTTTGTAAACTTGACCCTCTCACCCCGCTCCCAAACCTGCTACTGAGGAATTCCCCGGACTTTTCAGAGGAGCCCAGCTGAATGAACATTCTGTCATCATTTCAGGACTCTCGCCTCTGGCCGTCCTCGGCAGACACCCGCCACCCACCGACCCACAACATCCCGAGTTGAGGTCAGCAGCACACCACGTCCACTATAAATAGTGTTGGTGGTGTACCGTCCCCCCGTCCCCCAAGATGCCGGATGGTGGACCAGAATCGCCTCGAAGCTGTATGGAAGTCATTCTCCATGGCTTCTCCGAACTCCTCCCACACCCGAGTTTTTGCCTCAGTGACCACCTGAGCCACATGCCACTTGGACTGCTGGTACCCGACAGTTGCTTTCAGGGTCCCACAGGCCAAAAAGTCCAGATAGGACTCCTTCTTCAGCCTGACAGCATCCTTCAACACCCGTGTCCACCACCGGGTTTGAGGGTTACCGCCGCGACAGGCACAGACAACCTTGCGGCCACAGCTCCGATAAGCCGCCTTGACAATAGAGGTGCGGAACATAATAATAATAATGAATTTAATTTATAACGCACTTTTCATTAATGAAAATCTCAAAGTGCTAACCAACATGGCCCACTCGGTCTCAAAGTCCCCCACCTTCCCCAAAACGTGTTCGAAGCTCTCCCGGATGTGGGAGTTACAACTCCGTCTCACGGGAGACTCTGCCAGATGTTCCCAGCAAACTCTCACAATACATTTGGTTCTGCCAGGTCTGACCGACATCCTGCCCCACCTTCAGAGCAAATTCACCACCAGGTGGAGGTCAGTGGACAGCTCTGCCCCGCTTTTCACCCGAGTGTCCAAGACATATGGCCGCAGATCAGATGAGATGACAACAAAGTCAATCATCGAACTGCGGCCTAGGGTGTCGTGGAGCCAAGAGCAGGGGTTTCAAACATTTGATGTCAATAGAAAAATCAAAGCAAATATGTTTGTGTTTTTACTATTTCATCTTGATTTACGGCACCCTGATTTATTGCCTATTGTTATCTTTGCTGTCCAATGTTGTCACCACTCTTTGTTAAAACCAGGTCTCTTTCAGCTTCTACCCTGAGGCTGTTAGACTCATGAATATCTAACCAGAATAATTACTGTGAAATATCACATCATGTTGCTGCTGATCTGTTTCATGTTGCTGCTGATCTGTTTCATGTTGCTGCTGATCTGTTTCATGTTGCTGCTGATCTGTTTCATGTTGCTGCTGATCTGTTTCATGTTGCTGCTGATCTGTTTCATGTTGCTGCTGATCTGTTTCATGTTGCTGCTGATCTGTTTCATGTTGCTGCTGATCTGTTTCATGTTGCTGCTGATCTGTTTCATGTTGCTGCTGATCTGTTTCATGTTGCTGCTGATCTGTTTCATGTTGCTGCTGATCTGTTTCATGTTGCTGTGTTCATTCGTGCTCATCTGCTCATACAGACTCATGTTCGTGCTGCTGTTTGGAGTAATGTTTTTCTATGATATTAATGCTTAGTGTATTTTTAGTTGATGTTTTTCTTAGTTCATATCTTAGATCTTATTACTGTTTTTCTTTTACTTTTTATTGTTGGATGTAACTGGGACCCTGTATACATAATCTTGTTTCATCACATGTACCACATATGGTGCGAATGACAATAAAGATTCTCTGACTCTGACTCTCTAGCCGTTTACGCATTGGCCAGCCCTCAATGGCCCGGGGCTCCCCTGGGTGGCTCTGGGCCACCCGCGTTCATTACGCATTTGCCGCAAAGCCGCCTTGAAGTGGGTGGGCAGTTCTCTGGAAGTGGGTGGGGTGGTCTCTTCACGTGGGTGGAGTGTTCGTGTTTTAAGAGGAGACTCGGCAAAAAAAAAATTGTTAGCTGGATATATATATATTAGTGTTTCTGCGTTTAATTTTTGTTAATAACTGATCACAAATCAGCTTATGTTACAACGTAAATAACACGAAGCGCACACCCATTTCCGCCTTTCAGCGCGACCTGAATGTCATTAAACAGCATTAAACAATAACTAATATTGTCTAACTGTTGCGCGCAGCCAGGGTTTTAAAATATAACGAATAATCTCTAACTTTTACGTGCAGCTAAAATGTCAGGAGGAGTGATTGCTATATGGGCAAGTTGGACACCTGAAAATTCAGTCCGTTCGGATAGCTCAACGAGTTAATGCGTTATCGTTTTGACCGGGAGAAGTGGGTTCGCTTCCAGCCTGGGACAAAGTTATTTTACTTTTTTTTTCTTTATTCACATTTTCTTTTAAATAAAAAGGAGTTTGTTTGGTTAACAAACTCCTTTTTATTTAAAAGAAAATGTGAATAAAGAGAAAAAAAAAGTAAAATAACTTTGTCCCAGGCTGGAAGCGAACCCACTTCTCCCGGTCAAAACGATAACGCATTAACTCGTTGAGCTATCCGAACGGACTGAATTTTCAGGTGTCCAACTTGCCCATATAGCAATCACTCCTCCTGACATTTTAGCTGCACGTAAAAGTTAGAGATTATTCGTTATATTTTAAAACCCTGGCTGCGCGCAACAGTTAGACAATATTAGTTATTGTTTAATGCTGTTTAATGACATTCAGGTCGCGCTGAAAGGCGGAAATGGGTGTGCGCTTCGTGTTATTTACGTTGTAACATAAGCTGATTTGTGATCAGTTATTAACAAAAATTTAACTCAGAAACACTAATTCAACTAACAATTGTTTTAGGGGTTTCTCGTTTCTGTAGTTAAATTTGAATGAAATTCAACCCTCGCGCTGAGGTTGTTTGAATGAGTCCCGCCCCTGCTGCAAACAACGAATCAAATGAGAGCTGAAACTGGCTCTGTCGGGCTCGGCCCGATAAGAACCACGGTGAAGATGGTTCCAGAACAAGGGTGGATCCCGGGCGGAAAAGGTAAATGCGAAGACGCCGAACCCGGGTTAGAAGCTGGGAGAGCCGGGGAGGGCCGGCCAATGCGTAAACGGCTTCTGACTCTTGTAAATGAGTCCCCAAGGCTCAATGGTAATAACATGTGTAAATAAAGTCTGAATGCATTGTTTAATACCATCCATCCATCCATCCATTTTCTTCAGCTTATCCGGGGTCGGGTCGCGGGGGTAGCAGCCTAAGTAGGGAGGCCCAGACTTCCCTCTCCCCAGCCACTTGGAGCAGCTCCTCTGGGGGAATCCCAAGGCGTTCCCAGGCCAGCCGAGAAACATAGTCCCTCCAGCGTATCCTGGGTCTTCCTCTGGGTCTCCTCCCGGTGGGACATGCCCGGAACACCTCACCAGGGAGGCGTCCAGGAGGCATCCTAACCAGATGCCCGAGCCACCTCAACTGGCTCCTCTCGATGTGGAGAAGCAGCGGCTCTACTCCGAGTCCCTCCCGGATGACTGAGCTTCTCACCCTATCTCTAAGGGAGAGTCCAGCCACCCTGCGGAGAAAACTCATTTCAGCCGCTTGTATCCGAGATCTTGTTCTTTCGGTCATAACCCAAAGCTCATGACCATAGATGAGGGTGGGAACGTAGATCGATCGGTAAATTGAGAGCTTTGCCTTTTGACTCAGCTCTCTCTTCACCACGACAGACCGGTACAGCGCCCGCTTCACTGCGGACGCTGCACCTATCCGCCTATCGATCTCACGCTCCAGTTTTCCCTCATTCGTGAACAAGATCCCGAGATACTTAAACTCCTCCACTTGGGTAAGGACCTCCTCCCCGACCCGGAGAGGGCACGCTACCCTTTTCCGGCTCAAGACCATGGCCTCGGATTTGGAGGAACTGATCCTCATCCCGGCCGCATCACATTCAGCTGCAAACCGCTCCAGCGAAAGCTGTAGATCACGAGCTGATGAAGCCAATAGGACCACATCATCTGCAAAAAACAGAGAAGCGATTCTAAGGCCACCAAAACGGATCCTCTCAACACCTTGGCTGCGCCTAGAAATTCTGTCCATAAAAGTTATAACTGGGTCTTAGACTTCTTAACAAACAGACCACAGTCCGTGAAGATCCACAACTTCTCCTCCTCCACCATCACCCTCAGCACTGGCTCTCCTCAGGGATGTGTGCTGAGCCCTCTTCTGTTTACTCTGCTCACATATGATTGTACAGCCACACATCCAGGCTGTCATATTGTTAAGTTTGCAGATGATACAGCTGTGGTGGGATGCATCACAGATAATGATGAATCCAGCTACAGACAGGAGGTGGAACATCTGGAGAGTTGGTGCAAAGAGAATAACCTTCACATGAATGTGAAGAAGACGAAGGAGATGATTGTGGACTTCAGAAGGAACAAACACACCCACACCCCACTGTATATAGGTGGATCTGCGGTGGAGGTGGTCTCCAGCTACAAATACCTGGGTGTACACATGAATGATAACCTCAGCTGGAGCAATAACACCACCAGCCTGATCAAGAAAGGTCATCAGAGACTCTACTTCCTCAGACGGCTGAGACGAGCCGGTCTGAGAAGCTCAGTCCTCACCTCGTTCTACAGGTGTGCAGTGGAGAGCGTCCTGTGCTCCAGCATCAACGTGTGGCATGGAGGCTGCACAGTTGCAGAGAGGAAAGCTCTACAAAGAGTGGTGAAGGCTGCACAGAAGTCTGTGGGAGTCAGTCTCCCCACCATCACAGACATTTACACCTCCAGATGCAGAAAAAGAGCCACCTGCATCATGAAAGACCTCACTCACCCAGCACACTCACTCTTTGCACCACTCCCCTCGGGACGGAGGTTGAGGAGCATCAAATGTAGAACCACTAGACTGAGGAACAGCTTCTACCCTGAGGCTGTCAGACTCATGAATAAATAAATAATAAGAATAAACACTGCAAAATGTCACATCATGCTGATGCTGATCTGTTTCTTGTTGCTGCGTTCATCTGTGACCATCTGCTCATGTTCGTGCTGCTGTTTATAATGATGTTTTTCTACTACATTAGGGCTTAGTGTATTACTAGCTGATGTCTCTCTTAGTTAATCCTAGATGTTATTATTGTTTTTCTCTTGCATTTGTTGTTGGATGTAACTGGGACCCTGTGTACATAATCTCGTTTTCAACACATGTACTACATGCGGTGCAAATGACAATAAATTCTCTCTGACTCTGACTCTGACTTATAAACAGAATCGGTGACAAAGGGCAACCTTGGCGGAGTCCAACTCTCACCGGAAACGAGCCTGACTTACTGCCAGCGATGCGGACCAAGCTCTGACACCGGTCGTACAGGGACCTAACAGCCCATATCAAAGGGCCTGGTACCCCATACTCCCGGAGTACCCGCCACAGAACCCCTCGAGGGACGCGGTCGAATGCCTTTTCCAAGTCTACAAAGCACATGTAAACTGGTTGGGCAAACTCCCACGCACCCTCCAGGACCCTGTTGAGGGTGTAGAGCTGGTCTAGTGTTCCACGACCAGGACGAAAACCACACTGCTCCTCCTGAATCCGAGGTTCGACTATCCGACGGACCCTCCTCTCCAGAACCCCTGAATAGACCTTACCAGGGAGGCTTAAGAGTGTGATCCCTCTATAGTTGGAACACACCCTACGGTCCCCCTTTTTGAATAGGGGAACCACCACCCCAGTCTGCCAATCCAAGGGAACTGCCCCCGATGTCCACGCGATATTGCAGAGTCGCGTAAGCCAACACAACCCCACAACATCCAGAGCCCTAAGGAACTCAGGACGAATCTCATCCACCCCCGGAGCCTTGCCACCGCGGAGCTTTTTAACCACCTTGGCGACCTCAGCACCAGAGATTGGAGAGCCCGACCCAAAGTCCCCAGGCTCCGCTTCCTCAGTGGAAGACGTGCCAGTAGGATTGAGGAGGTCTTCGAAGTATTCCGCCCACCGACTCACAACATCCCGAGTTGAGGTCAACAGCACGCCATCCCCACCATAAATGGTGTTGGTCGCGTACCGCTTTCCCCCCCTGAGACGCCGGATGGTGGACCAGAATCGCCTCGAAGCCGTACGGAAGTCATTCTCCATGGCCTCTCCGAACTCCTCCCACGCCCGAGTTTTTGCCTCAGCAACCACCCGAGCCGCATGCCGCTTGGACTGCCGGTACCTATCTGCTGCTTCCGGGGTCCCACAGGCCAAAAAGGCCCAATAGGACTCCTTCTTCAGCTTGACAGCATCCCTCACCGCCGGTGTCCACCACCGGGTTCGAGGGTTGCCACCACGACAGGCACCAACAACCTTGCGGCCACAACTCCGATAAGCTGCCTCGACAATAGAGGCGCGAAACATGGCCCACTCGGGCTCAATGTCCCCCGCCTCCCTCGGAACGTGTTCAAAGCTCTCCCGGAGGTGGGAGTTAAAGCTCCGTCTTACGGGAGACTCTGCCAGACGTTCCCAGCAGACCCTCACAATACGTTTGGGTCTGCCAGGTCTGACCGGCATCCTCCCCCACCATCGGAGCCAACTCACCACCAGGTAGTGGTCAGTTGACAGCTCCGCCCCTCTCTTCACCCGAGTGTCCAGGACATGCGGCCGCAGATCAGATGAGACGACAACAAAGTCGATCATTGAACTACGACCTAGGGTGTCCTGGTGCCAAGAGCACATATGGACACCCTTATGCCTGAACATGGTGTTCGTTATGGACAATCCATGACGAGCACAGAAGTCCAACAACAGAACACCACTCGGGTTCAGATCAGGGGGGCCGTTCCTCCCAACCACACCCCTCCAGGTCTCACTGTCATTGCCCACGTGAGCGTTGAAGTCCCCCAGCAGAACAAGGGAGTCCCCAGGAGGCGCACCCTCCAATACCCCCTCCAAGGACTCCAAAAAGGGTGGGTAATCTGCGCTGCCGTTTGGCGCATAGGCACAAACAACAGTCAGAGCCCGTCCCCCCACACGTAGGCGAAGGGAGGCTACCCTCTCGTTCACCGGGGTGAACCCCAACGTACAGGCACCAAGATGGGGGGCAACAAGTATGCCCACTCCTGCTCGGCGCCTCTCACCAGGGGCAACTCCAGAGTGGAAGAGTGTCCAACCCCTCTCAAGGAAACTGGTTCCAGAGCCAGAGCCATGCGTTGAGGTGAGTCCGACTATTTCTAGCCGGAACCTCTCAACCTCACACACTAGCTCAGGCTCCTTCCCCACCAGAGAGGTGACATTCCATGTCCCAATGGCCAGCTTCTGTAGCCGAGTATCAGACCGCCAGGGTCCCCGCCCTCGGCCACCACCCATTCCACAATGCACCCGACCCCTTTGGCCCCTCCCACAGGTGGTGAGCCCATGGGAAGGGGGACCCACGTCTCCTCTTCGGGCTGTGCCCGGCCGAGCTCCATGGGTGAAAGCCCGGCCACCAGGCGCTCGCCAACGTGCCCCTCCTCCGGGCCTGGCTCCAGAGTGGGGCCCCGGTGACCCGCGTCCGGGCGAGGGAACATTGTTTCCATTTATATTACTCATCATAAGGGGTCTTGTGGGCTGCGCTTTGTTTAATACACTATTCTTATTTTAACTGCATTTTACTGTAGTTTATTGTTGTCAATGTCAATGTTTACTGTTCTTGTTGTCTGTACTTTATATGTTCTGTCTGGAACAGGTCCCTCTTGTAAATGAGTCCTCGTGGCTCACTGAGACTAACCTGTATAAACAAACGTTGAATGAAAAAAAAAATCACCTGTCTTTTTAAGCTCTTCCCACCTGGCAGGAGACACAGAAGTCTGACTGATTTTACTGTGATTGGTCTGCTGCATTCTTTGTATAAGGTTTAAATGTTTTATGTTTAAAGTCAGTCAGTCTGTGTGTGTGTGTGTGTGTGTGTGCACGCACAATTGTTTATATTACATTGTGAGGACCAACTGCTCTTTGTAGGGACCAAAGGCCGGTCCCCATAATTACAAGTGTCTTTGGTAGGTTAGGTTTAGGACTAAGGTGTGAATTGTGGATGGGTTAGGTTTAAGGCTCCCACAAACTTGTGCGGTCCTCAGTCCACGCAGAAACTATGCGCATTGTCCGCAGACGGTTGAGACTTCATACTCAAGTGTCCACCCTGAACTGCTGCAGCCCAACTCCGCAGGCAAGGGGTGTTAACCTTTGGGACAAATTGAGTTTGCAGATTGGTCATTTGCTGACACGACTACTGGCTTGATTGACAGGTCGCAAAAAATAAAAACAAGAGTTGGCAGCAAGCACAGTGGTGTTCTGTGTTTATATGTTGTTAATAAAATGTTCTTAAAAAACACAAAAAAAAAACGGAGTGCTGGCTCTGCAGCCCACACATCAGACCAGCCCACCAGGATATCTCCAGGCCCCTCTACAGCCACGCTAGAACTGTTTTTAAATTTCTTGTGACAAATTCCTTCATTTCTCACCATTTCAGTCATGGCGTCAGCGGACGAGGAGGAAGAGATCTTGGAAAAAAAACAAAAGGCCATTAAACCAGACCAGGGATGAAGAAGGGGAATTTAATAAATCTGTGTCACATACAAAACAGTCCGTCGCCGGGCAGTTTATTGTGTAACACAGAGTACGCGTATGTAGTATGACAGGGGTACGGTGTCATTATACGTAGGAGACACGTACTGTCCACTAGTATGTAGGAATGTGAGCAGGTGTTATCCTGACACAACCTTATAATTAATTATTCACGGATTCTCTTCTTTTTCGGATTAAACAAATACTGTATCTTGTGTGACCAGATGAGATGTAAGTGACAATGAAGCGTTAATTATAGTTGACCCATCAGGAGATGCGGTAATTTATTTAACAGATCATCAAAATTAACATCTTTTGTACACTGATTGGTTGATTCAATTTCTTATCAATTAGACATCAAACAGATAGGAATTATGCGTCCATAATTCTACTAGTCGATGAATATTTAAGGAGACAACAGATCAAGTTATAAGATGGTAATTAACTTATATCTGAAGGCACTTTAGCTTAATTTACTGGCAAGATAAAGAGGATAGTAAGAAGGAGCGGAAGAAAAGGAAGTTTTTCTGGGGGAATAAGTTCAACCAGAACAGCACACTCTCCGGACGACATCCGCTAAACGCCGGTCCACTTTAGTAAACAATCAGCAACTCATTACCTTGTGACGACAGTCCTTCTGGTAAAGAGAGGGTTTCCAGCCATGGACGTAAAAGGTTCATTGGTCCAGTTATGTCCAAACCGGTCTCCAGCGTGTTTACACTTTCAGCGTCCCAGCGTCCGCGTCAAATTGGACCAGAGTAGTGGCAAGTAGTTCCGGTTCAGTTTCCAAAATAAAATATTCCTCAAAAGGAATTTTCATTAAGAACTTGGAGCTTTTAAGCTTGAATCGGATTTACAGCAAACGTGCTGTGAATATTGACTGAGGGCCAGAGCTTTGGCTCTTGGTCAAAGTCTCACAGCTTAGGGGAAGGTTTCATTTCATCTCAACTTCCCAGCAGAACTGAAAGTTCAAGGAAGTTAGAGCTTTTATAGAGGGCTTGACTTCAGAGTACTCACTCCTTCCTATTGGTTCCTCAACTAGGAAGCAGGAGGAGTTTTAGTCGAGGTCAGAGAGGTTATTAGAAGTCAAGGGGAGGTTAGTGTTTAGAAGAAGGGAGCAGAAATGAGGATTAGAGCAGGCACCAGCTTAATGATTAAAACTGATTACTGTCTTAAACTTCTAAACAAATACTGAAAGTTCAATTTGACCTGTCCTTGGCTTAGACAGAGTCTTTGCTTATCAAAATATTGAACAATAACAATGATCATACAATAAACACAAGGTTATTCTTTTGATATATTTGAATTAGAACAAATTAAAGAATCTCTTGGTGATTTAATTTGTGTTCTAGATTCAAATTAATGGAATAAACAGTGTTCATTGTCTTCTCTTGTAGGTTTTCAAGAAAAGGTGTCTCACTGACAGGTTCCGAGAAATTAGATGTACCACTGAGAGTTTTCAGAGACCAAAGTGTATCACTACACGTACGCGGTTGTAAAAAATGTGCTTTGCACGAACATGCCCTGTGGGCGTCCATTTCGAGTCTAATCCGGTATGAGCGGACCTCCATGGACTGAGGTCCGCCCGAGTCTGTGCGAGCCTTTAGGGTTATGGATGCACTGGTAATGGTTAGGTTAGGGAAGTGTCAAAGCTTGGCCATGGAAATGAATGAAAAATGAATGGAAGTCAATGCAAAGTCCCCATAAAGATAGAAAGATAAACGTGTGTGGGGGGTGTAGTTATATAATCCATTTTTATGTAACACACTGACATATTTTTTGCTGACAGTCCCCCATACATGTTGCATCATAATCTGCCTTTATTTTGAAAATCTTTCCAGAAACACAAGCAGAAAAACAGGTCTGACTGACTTATTGATTAGTGCCGATCAGAGAAGTGTTTCTGCCTCACCCGACTGTCACCTTTCTTCTCTTCCCCAGAGGAAGCAGCAGCGACTCGTCTTTGGATTCTGTCCTCACCTGAACTCTGCTGGTCCACATGAAACAGGAAAACAAACAGTTAGTGTGAGGAGCAGAGCACCCACTGCAGTTTGACTGGAATATCACAATAAATCCAAGAATATTTCTCAGATTTTACAATAAGAGCTACAACATGGATATACCTGGGAGACTGGTTGCTATGGGGATGTAAAACAACAGGTACAAGGGTAAAGGACCTCTCTCCTCCCAGCCTATCAGGAAGCATCACCTCCTTACGCATATTGATGTCTGAATATGGACAGCCAAAGGCACTAGGAGAGATTGAGAGACAAAGAAATACAGGTTACCAAGGGACAAAGACAGACAGGAGAGACCGGGAATTAAAGAAATACAGTACAGGAGAGTGAGAGACAAAGAGAGATGGGGGGATTGAGAGAAAAAGAAAAACCAAAGAGAATGATGGACAAAGAATGAAAGGGGGCCGAGGGAAAAATGAAGACAAGGGAGACCGAAGGACAAAGAAATACAGAAGAAACCAAGGGATAAAGAAAGACCAGGGAGATTGGTTAAAATCGATTATGAACACTTTATTTATACTTTAATTCATAACAAAAGTTATCTCAGGATGCTGTACAAACAAACGTTCAAATCTAACCCAATTCAGACTCAAATCAATCCAATTCAGATCCAGAACCAATCCAGTTGAGGGGGAGTGGTGGCGCAGAGGTTAGAGATGGTGGGCCTGTGGTCGGAAGATCGCCGGTTCAAGCCCCGGTACTGACAACATCATTCATTCAACCTTTATTTATACAGGCTAGCCTCGTTGAGTCACGGGGACTCATTTACAAGAGGGACCTGTCTCACTCACACCAAACAACCATCCACTCTCACACTCACACCTAGGGTCAATTTAGAGTCACCAATCAGCCTAACAAGCATGTTTTTTGGTCTGTGGGAGGAAACCGGAGTACCCGGAGGAAACCCACGCATGCACGGGGAGAACATGCAAACTCCACCCAGAAAGGCCCCGGACCGGGATTTGAACCGGCAACCTTCGCGCTGAGAGGCAGCAGCTCTACCAGTTGTGCCAACGTGCTGCCCAAAACATGTTGGTGGAAAAAGGTGAAACACTCACACTTAACCCTCACCATCTGCTCCCTAAACAGGTCTCTCTTGAAAATGAGTTCTCGTGGCTCAATGAGACTACCTGTATAAATAAAGGGTGAAAAAAAAAAAATCCAGTTCAGCTCTAGGTCTATGTGCGCATGTAAGCTGCTGCAACCAGCTGCCTGCCGGAGTTTCTCCGTGTCTTGTGTCCCGTTTTGATTTTTTTTCTTTCTTTTGGCTTCTCCCTCCTTCAGGGGTCGCCACAGCGAACTAAGTCGCACAAAAACTTGGCAATTATTTTTTACGCCGGATACCTTTCCTGACACAACCACAGACCACCGAGCTACCAAAGCCATCTGTTTGGAGAAGAGAGATGCTATCTTGGGTGCCCAGGGGAGAAGATGGTGGGGGTTATAAGGGCTTTGCACAAGGGCCCAGAGTGAGGCAAATGAAAGTGGAGGCAGGTGTGGGTGTTTCACCTATCCCACCCACATTTTGATGTCGTCTGTACCAGGAGTTGAACAAGCGATCTTCCTCCTCTGATGAAGCCCTCCAGATAGAGGGTGAAACGTCTCTATAAAAAAGAAACTGTCCAGATGACCTGACTGAGAATTGTTGGATTTGACACCTGGATGATTGAGCATGAACTTTGTTGGTGTAAATGTATGTTTTGATTATCAGTTATGAGTTAAAGCTCTCCGGGTCGGGGAGGAGGTCCTGCCCCAAGTGGAGGAGTTTAAGTATCTCGGGATCTTGTTCACGAATGAGGGAAAACTGGAGCGTGAGATCGATAGGCGGATAGGTGCAGCGTCCACAGTGAAGCGGGCGCTGTACCGGTCTGTCGTGGTGAAGAGAGAGCTGAGTCAAAAGGCAAAGCTCTCAATTTACCGATCGATCTACGTTCCCACCCTCATCTATGGTCATGAGCTTTGGGTTATGACCGAAAGAACAAGATCTCGGATACAAGCGGCTGAAATGAGTTTTCTCCGCAGGGTGGCTGGACTCTCCCTTAGAGATAGGGTGAGAAGCTCAGTCATCCGGGAGGGACTCGGAGTAGAGCCGCTGCTTCTCCACATCGAGAGGAGCCAGTTGAGGTGGCTCGGGCATCTGGTTAGGATGCCTCCTGGACGCCTCCCTGGTGAGGTGTTCCGGGCATGTCCCACCGGGAGGAGACCCAGAGGAAGACCCAGGATACGCTGGAGGGACTATGTTTCTCGGCTGGCCTGGGAACGCCTTGGGATTCCCCCAGAGGAGCTGCTCCAAGTGGCTGGGGAGAGGGAAGTCTGGGCCTCCCTACTTAGGCTGCTACCCCCGCGACCCGACCCCGGATAAGCGGAAGAAAATGGATGGATGGATGGAGTTAAAGCTCCCCTGACATCATCTTTGAACTTTCCATAAAATGGCACAACATATATCAAACTGCCACAGCATAAATGAGCATTAATGTTGTGTCATATAATGTGCGTGGGCTGCGCGTTGGCCAAACAGAGGCAGATAAATCACGTCGTCTTGTGGTGGATGAACTTCTGAAAAAATGTGATGTTCTGTGCGTTCAAGAGACTTTTTTATCTAAACAGGACCTGGACAGACTCAACTCCCTGCATGAAGACTTTTATGGTGCAGGTGAATCTACCACTGACTTTAGCACTAAGTTAGTGCGGGGCAGAATTTCTGGGGGCGTGGCAGTTTTGTGGCATAAAAGGTACGATCAGCTGATTAAAGTGATTAGACTGGATGTTGACTGGGCTATAGGAATAGAGTTCAGCTTCAGGGATAAAAAGTTCATTATACTGAATATATATACACCTTATGAAAGCCCCGAGAATGAAGATGAATATCTTAATAGGCTGGCATATATTGTGTCATTTATTCAGGACAATCCATCCACTTGTTTTTTTATTGTGGGGGATATGAATGCTGACGTGACAGATTGTAAGTCATTATTTGCCAATCACTTAAAGCAATTTTGTTCCAGCAATAAGTTGATCCTATCCAGTGAAGTGCTCTTGCCTGTAGATAGCTACACTTACATTAGTGAGGCTTGGTACACAACTTCGTGGTTGGACCACTGTATCTGCACGGAGGATGCACATACCTCTTTAAAGACCATCAGGATTAATTATGAATTTGCAACATCTGATCATATCCCTGTCTCCTTGTCTATAGATATGGGTAATCTACCAGCCCTTTTGCCTGAAAACAATGACAGGCGAGAAGGAAAAATAAATTGGGACAATCTGAATGAGCAGGAGCTGAATCTATACTGCACCCAGTCTGAAACCTTGCTGAATACTATTGTTTTGCCAAAAAGTGCAGTGAGATGTTCGGACATGAACTGCAAAAATACGCAACATGGCACAGAGTTGTGCTCTCTATATGAGGAAGTGTTAAAATCACTTCTTATCTCAAGTAGATCTTTGCACAAAATTAAAAAGCATCAAGCCAAGCCAGGGTGGAATGAATATGCAAAAGAACTTCATGCTGAAGCCAGAAGGGCTTTTAAACTGTGGGCTGAATCAGGCAAACCTACACATGGTCCAGTATTTGATTTTAAGAAGAGGACAAATGCTAATTTTAAATATGTTTTACGATTTATTAAGAGGAATGAAAACGCACTTAAATCTGAGTCACTTGCAATGAAATTACAACATAACTGTCCTACAGAATTCTGGAAAGAAATTAAAAGAGTCAATAATGTAAAAACCTCCTTGCCAACAAACATTGATGGTGCAAATGGACCAGATGAAATTATGCAATTATGGAAGGAACACTATCATGAACTGTTTAACCGTAATAAAAGTAATCCCTTTGTGTTGAACGACATAGACAAACATGAAGATGTTACTATTTCTGCACAAGAAGTTGTGGATATTGTTATGAAGCTGAAAAATAATAAGGCATGTGGCGCGGATAAGATATCCGCAGAGCACTTAAAATTTGCAAGCAGGAAACTTTTTCCCTTGCTTGCCATTTGTTTTACTGGGTTTTTAATTCATGGCATTTTACCAGATTCTATACTGTCTGTGATTTTAGTGCCTATTGTTAAGAATAAGGCTGGTAAGATAAATAGCAAAGACAACTATCGACCTATAGCTCTAGCCAGTATTTTATCAAAGGTCTTGGAGAGAGCTATGTTAAACAGAATGGAGAAGTTTCTCCTGACTTCCGATAATCAGTTTGGCTTCAAACCAAACCTTGGCACTGATATGTGCATTTTTGCTCTCAAGGAGATCTTGGATCTATACAATAGGCATAATACCACAATTTTTACGTGTTTTATAGATGCTTCAAAAGCGTTTGATTATGTAAACCATGGGAAATTGTTTCATAAATTGCATGAAAGAGGAGTACCAAAATATCTTTTAAGAATCTTAGTGTATTGGTATGCTCACCAGTCCATGTGTGTAAAATGGGGAAAATCTGTTTCATCGTCTTTTTATGTGAGTAATGGTGTGCGACAAGGCAGCATTTTGTCTCCTTGCTTTTTTAACGTGTATATGGATGATTTATCTAAACTGCTGAATCAATGTAGGACTGGTTGTTGGGTTGGTAATAGAACCATCAACCACCTAATGTATGCTGATGATCTTGTTATATTTTGTCCATATAGTGCTGGTCTGCAGCAACTGTTAAGAGTTTGCTCGCAGTATGGACTGGACTTTGACATCAAATATAATGCAATAAAAAGTATCATCATGATTATCAGGAGCAAAGAGGACACTAAATTATCTTTCCCTGACTTCACTCTGTCTGGCAACATCCTCAAAGTCAGTGAGGAGGTGAAATACTTGGGACATTACATAACCGCTGACCTGTCTGATGACAGGGACATTTACAGGCAGCGTTGTATGCAATATGTACAAGCTAATGTGCTTCTTCGGAGGTTCTCTATGTGCTCAGTGTCTGTAAAAACTGCACTCTTCAAAACATATTGTACCCCAATGTACACTGCACACCTGTGGCGGCATTACAGAAAGAGCAGTATGCATAAACTACAGGTGGCATACAATGATGGCATGAGGATGCTGCTTAAGGTGCCGCGATGGAGTAGTGCCAGCCAGATGTTTGCAAATGCCAATGTACCAACTTGTGCAGCTGTGCTTCGTAACCTTATGTACAGATGTATGTGTAGGCTAACAAACTCTGCAAATAGCATCATCTATACTCTGACCAACCCTGCACAAAGCTCGGTTAGGTTCTATTCAAGTCTGTGGAATCACTGGCGCCTCAAATTATTTGGCAATGGATGAACATTCTATTTTTACTGTGTCTTGTTGATGTTATCTTTTTAATTTTTTATATATTTTTATTTTTGGTGGTGGTTGTTTTTGTTACTATGGACCATATGCGTCTGAAATAAAGTTTTTGATTGATTGATATATATATTTTAAGATTGAACTATGATCGTTTTTGCTAAAACAATGTTAAATGAATGAAAATTCCTCTCAAAAATAGTTTAAAATTAGCGCCCTTTTTTTACACGGTAAATCCGGATTTTTCCGGTCACGTGACTGTGACGTCACGTCCAGATGCCTGCTCGAACACGCATAGAAAAACAATGGCGGAGAATGCAGACGCATCAGATGAATTTAGCAATTTAAAAGTTGATATTTTAGCGATTTGTCTTCAGTTCGTGAAGCAGAAGTTATTTTGAGTGATCAACAAGAAACAGCAGGGTTTTATTTTCTCCCTGCTGCTGCTTTTTTCATGAGAGGTTTCACGTTCAGGAAGTGAGCAGCAGGTGTCTGAGTTCTGCAGCAGCAACGCTGATCGGGATAATCTTTTACAGAGCACTGAAACGGTAATACATTAATTAATTTATCTAATAATCATTCAACATTAATTTATAGTCTAAAAACATGAGTCCTTTTTAAATTATCTGGTTTATTTTAGAAGTTTATTCAAACATACGTTCTGAAAAACACCATTCATATTTCCACTGTTGTACTTTGCATGTTACATGTTCACTATATATAAACATATATAAAAACAGTAGTTTATACGTCAATCATTACATTTAAAAAGAAATTTATATCAAATACTGTCAAAATAACATATATTGATAAAATAGCTGGTGTTATTGTCCATGAGTGTTTTTTCAAATCTGCCACAGTTCTGATGATGTTAACGACAACGACAGCAATTAACAATCATAAAGGATGCATACTTTTTTTAAACAAATGAAAATAAAATGATAATTAAAAGGAAAAGTAGCAACAACAAAAAAAAAACAGCTAGATTACAAGGCGGTGTAGAAAACTAAAAACAGGAACATGTCTGCATTGGTTCTTGCCAGGAACTTCTCAGATGTTTGAAGCCATTTAGAGAGGTCAAGGTCGAGAGCTTCAGATCTTTTTGAAAGATATTCCAGGAAACAGGAGCGGAGTAGGAGAATATCCTTTTATCTAGTTCAGTCCTCACTGAGGGAACACTGCAGGTAAAAATGTCCTGAGCGTGCACACTGTAGCTGCACTCATGCAGAGACATGTAGGAGATGTATGAAGGCAACAGACCAAGAAGTGATTTAAAGATGAACATGTACCAATGGAAGATTCTGTGTTAAGTTAATGATGTCCAGTTAACCAGTGAATACACAGTGCAGTGGTGGGTAGGGTACGGTAGTTACAGCCAGTTATGAATCTTAGTGCACCATGATAGACAGCTTCCAGCATCAGCAGGGTGCTTGTAGGAGCGTTCATGTAAATAATGTCACCGTAGTCAAGGAATGGAAGGAAAGAAAATTACTCTGAATTTTGTTGTCGGCCACCAAGCACAAAATACGCCTGCACTTCAACATTAGAACACAGTGTTATTTATTATTTTTTTATCTTAAAAATAGGTCCAATCACTACTCGAGTTTGAACACCAGTAATTGCTAATGGTGGATTGAGTGGTACAAAAATTCTCAAACCCCACTAGTGACTCCGCCCCCTGACCAATCAGTGACCGACAGTGTTCTGACTAGGGATGGGGCCAATCCGATCCGGTATCGGCCTCCGATACCAGCATAATTTACGTATCAGATTTTTTCCCATCCAACCTGCAGATATTTCCAATCCATAATGCACGTCTGTGTCTAATGAAACTTCTCCACACGTTGGCTTCAAACTATGGAATGGATTTCCTGAACAGAGACGTGTCTCATGAACCCCCCAGAGTAGTAATACACGCCTCACATTCAGGAAATCCATTTCATAGTTTGCATCCAGCCAAAACGTGCAGTAGCACTGTGGCTAACAGCTAGCCAACTTTTCATCGAAACGTGTCCACTGTGTGGAAGTATTTTACACTAAACACAGCAAGATAGCAATGTGCAATGTCAGATCCATAGCACCACATTAACCCGCGGTCCGGTTAGTTTTACGTTGGACATTCGAGCTCCGTGGCTTCAGCGGTCTGCTCCTCTCACTGAACCCGTAGAAGAGAGAGAGAGAGAGTCAGAGAGAGTCTTTATTGTCATTTGCACCGCATGTGGTACATGAGATGAAAACGAGATTATGTACACGAGGTCCCAGTTACATCCAACAACAAATGAAAGAGAAAAA
>JBBPBX010016090.1:38177-48609 GCA_038048925.1 Garcialebias charrua | reverse complement strand
GTCCCAGACCACCATCAAGGACATCCACTTAGTCCCCACCCCAGAAGAAATACTACACCCACCCTTCATACTAACAACTTTCAGAACACATAACACACTAGACACCCAGGCTGGGTTGACCTGCCCCCTCCCATTGGCCATCAGTCACGCTCCCAGACACCCAACCCCCTAGCACATGAACCCCCAGCCCACCAGCGAGCCGAGGGCCCCCGGCCAGGGCCGGGCACCAGAGCGTGAGCCAGCCCATAGCCCGGCGACCCGCCTGCCAGAGCCCAAGACCCCCGACCCCCACCAGGCCCAAGCCCGGGGACGACACGCCCCCAGAATCCCAAGCTCCCGGCGCCCACCCCGAAACCACCCCAGCACAGCCGGGTCACCGACCGGCGACCCATGACCGCCGCCACCGACCACCCGAGGGCCCGCATGCCGCCCCCAGCAGACATCCCCCAGAACCCCCCGGTCTTCCCCAGGTTGAAGGCAGGGTCCTCCCCGCCCAAGCAGCCCCAACCTCCCGGCGTCCCATACCCCAACCCCCACCATACCAGCCCCAATGCCCCACAAGGCCAGATCCCAGACCCCCCACCCTAACTACTTTACAAACAACATCAAAAAGAAATTAAAAACAGAAAACTGTAAAACACACTCAAAAAAGTCAAAGTCAACTTTATTGTCAGAACTGCAATATGTACAGGACATACACAGGATTGAAATTGCGTTTCTCTCAGTCCCTCGGTGCAACAGTAACCATTTAAACACTAAAACACTGAAACATTTAATAAACATAAGCATAAAATAGTAAAAGTGTAACACTGTCCTGAGTTTTTGCATAGTAGTATAAAAGTATGAAAATTTACACCAACACTAAAACACTAAACATTTAATGAACATAAGCATAAAATGAAATAATAAAAGTGTAATACTGTCCTGAGTTTTTGCATAGTAGTATAAAAAGTATAAAAAGTATATCTATAAAATAAACTGAAGGTTCTAGCATTGACATTTGCAAAGAGTGGCAAAGCAGCATATGAGTTAATGTACACAGTATATGTATGAGGTAGTTGATGTTGGTATAGAGGCAAAGTGGCATATGCAGTAAGGCACATAAGGCACATTGGGCATCCTTAAATAAGGCTAGTCAGAGAATACTGTATATGTATCAGCAGTAGTGTAGATATAAAAGTAGTAATAAATGTAAACGGTAGTAATAAATGTAAACAGTATTAATAAATGTAAACAGTGAATGTAAACAGTAGTATGACTATAGGCAGTAATGTAATACAAACATTAGTGCAAACACTAATGCTAACTATGAAATTAATAGCAATAAAATATCATCAAAATGTATAAGAACAGGATTAAAAAAGAAACACAGAACAAAATACACTAAGACAGCTCACACAGTATGAAACGCCAGAGAGAAGAGATGGGTTTTTAGAGTCAGAGTCAGAGAGTCAGGCCCTGTTTACACGGACTGTGTGGGGAAACAGATGTTTTGGGTATGTTTTTTTTTTTTTTTTTTTCCATTTATAGATGGCCTCCCTTCACACCTTATAGCCATCCTCTCACTCCAATATGTATTTTTTTTTAATAGAGAGAAAGAAAGAAAAGAGAAAGTGAGACAACAAAACAACAATTATCCACAAAAAGAGCACAAGGCAAACACACCAAACCTCCGTCCACAATCCTGCAAAGCACATGACAGAACACAGCAACAAAACATACAAGCATAAAGACTGATAATATTCATGACCTTGCATTAGATTTCTATATATAAACATACCCATACCTACAAATATATATACAGTATACATACATATATATTTATATTCATTTATATACCCATCTACATATATCTACATATACATGTGTGGTTGTGAGCATGCATGTTTTGGGTATGTTAATTAGGTGAAAAGTTTTGCATTGACACGGTCGAATTCTGTGGATACGACTCTCTCCCACCCCACCCCCCGTCCTCATGATTTCACTGTAGTTACCATGCTGGGCCATTAGATGGCGCTGTGATTTTTGGAACCTTCACTACTGCGCATGCGTGCTGCCTGAGGTAAACAGCAGCCGAGGCAGCCTGCCTCGTCTGTTTTCCTCTCTGGCTAAAATCAGCTAACTATAAGTTGTTGTCAACAAGTTAACAACAAGTTAAAGCTGGAATTTGGATAAGAGTCAACAGATTTGACACCAAGTGGGACCCGCTTCATCTAACAAGCTGCACACCAGACGCTGAGTGGACTGTGGACCAGAACCGGACTTTACTCCGTGATAAACAGCTGACTTACAGCAGGTAAATCAACGTTCTTAATATAATGTTTGCTTGTGTTTACTTTGATCACACAACAACAGAGTTTTTATTTATTTATTTATTTCTGCCAGGTGGAGAAGCTGTCGTTCCAACAGGCTGATGGTTCTGAGGTTCTGATGGGTCCAGATGAACACACAGCAAGAGTCCAGTTCATTAACGTAGTTACAGTTCGGTTCACGTGTTTTAATAGTGTGTTCAGTTTAATTCTCAGTGTTTGTGTTGTAAACTTTGTGGTGCTGAATAAATAAATAAATAAAAAATAAACCTGGTGTCTTCATTTTCACAGCACGTTACGCACTGTTTAAAAAATGTAACGAGTCCAGATAGATACTGTAGTTCAGATAAATTTAAACATCTCCCACGCCAACATAAATACTGTTTATTATTGTTAAACTGTTATATTTTGCAGCGTGACACGTGAAATGTCAGACTGTCCGCGCATGCGGGCTGCGCGCATGTGGTTGACACAAAAGCTCCACGGGAGATGTTTACATTATCAGCGGGGGGTCAGCGAAAAACTTCCACCTTGAGAGCAGGGTCAGAAAAGTATCGGAGTCAAAGAGGGGGGCCAGCAGCGTCGTGTAGGCGATAAGCAAAGTCGCAAAGAGAAAGTAGCGGTTACACTCAAAATACGCGCCGTGTAAACTGGCCCTAGAGTCAGAGAGTCTTTATTGTCATTTGCACCGCATGTGGTACATGTGATGAAAACGAGATTATGTACACAGGGTCCCAGTTACATCCAACAACAAATGCAAGAGAAAAACAGTAATAACATCTAGGATTAACTAAGAAAAACATCAACTAGTAATACACTAAGCCCTAATGTAGTAGAAAAACATCATTATAAACAGCAGCACGAACATGAGTCTGTATGAGCAGATGGTCACAGATGAACACAGCAACAAGAAAACAGATCAGCATCAGCATGATGTGATATTTTGCAGTGTTTATTCATATTGATTATTTATTCATGAGTCTAACAGCCTCAGGGTAGAAGCTGTTCCTCAGTCTAGTGGTTCTACATTTAATGCTCCTCAACCTCCGTCCTGAGGGGAGTGGGTGTGCTGGGTGAGTGGGGTCTTTCATGATGCAAGTGGCTCTTTTCCTGCATCTGGAGGTGTAAATGTCTGTGATGGTGGGGAGACTGACTCCAACAGACTTCTGTGCAGCCTTCACCACTCTCTGTAGAGCTTTCCTCTCTGCAACTGTGCAGCCTCCATGCCACACATTGATGCTGGAGCACAGGATGCTCTCCACTGCACACCTGTAGAAGGAGGTGAGGACTGGGCTGCTCAGACCAGCTCGTCTCAGCCGTCTGAGGAAGTAGAGTCTCTGATGACCTTTCTTGATCAGGCTGGTGGTGTTGTTGCTCCAGCTGAGGTTATCATTCAAGTGTACACCCAAGTATTTGTAGCTGGAGACCACTTCCACTGCAGATCCACTTATGTTCAGTGGGGTGTGGGTGTGTTTGTTCCTTCTGAAGTCCACAATCATCTCCTTTGTCTTCTTCACATTCATGTGAAGGTTATTCTCTTTGCACCAGCTCTCCAGGTGTTCCACCTCCTGCCTGTAGCTGGACTCATCATTGTTTGTGATGCATCCCACCACCGCTGTATCATCTGCAAACTTAACAATATGACAGCCTGGATGTGTGGCTGTACAATCATATGTGAGCAGAGTGAACAGGAGAGGGCTCAACACACATCCTTGAGGAGAGCCAGTGCTGAGGGTAATGGTGGAGGAGGAGAAGTTGTGGATCTTCACGGACTGTGGTCTGTTTGTTAAGAAGTCTAAGACCCAGTTACAAATGGAGGGGCTTAGTCCAAGTGTGGATAGTTTGTCTATCAGAGTTTGGGGGATCATGGTGTTAAAGGCAGCACGGTGGCACAACTGGTAGAGCTGCTGCCTCTCAGCGAGAAGGTCCCCGGTTCAAATCCCGGTCCGGGAGCCTTTCTGGGTGGAGTTTGCATGTTCTCTCCGTGCATGCGTGGGTTTTCTCTGGGTACTCTGATTTCCTCCCACAGTCCAAAAACATGCATGTTAGGCTGATTGGTAACTCTAAATTGACCCTGGGTGTGAGTGAGACCAGGTCCCTCTTGTAAATGAGTCCCCGTGGCTCAATGAGGCTAGCCTGTATAAATAAAGGTTGAATGAAAAAGGCAGATGTGAAGTCCACAAAGAGCATGCACACGTATGAGTCCTTCTGATCCAGGTGGGTGAGAGCAGTGTGGACCACAGAGGAGATGGCGTCCTCTGTTGATCGGTTCTCACGGTATGCATATTGATGAGTGGTTGACGGTCGTTGATGTTGACGGTTGTCTTGATGTGGGACATGACCAGTTTCTCAAAACATTTTGCGACTATCGGAGTGAGAGCCACCGGCCTATAGTCATTCAGACCAGTCAGTTTTAGCAAGGATTTGAACAGGTGAAGGGAGGAGGCCTGTCTAAAGTTGGGGGGCAGGTTGTTCCAAAGTTTGGGGCCGATGACTGAAAATGCCCGATCTCCTCTGAGCTTCAGTCGTGTTTTTGGAACCTCCAAAAGAGCTGATTGGATGATCTCAGAGCCCGCGAGGGAACATATGGTTCCAGCAGCTCGGAGAGGTAGAGGGGAGCGAGGCCATTTAGGCATTTATAGGTCAACAGCAGGATTTTAAAGTCGACTCTAGTTCGCACAGGGAGCCAGTGAAGGGAAGAGAGAACTGGTGTAATGTGCTCAGACCTATGTGTACCGGTTAAAGGGACTGTCATTTAATTCAGAGAAAATATTATTTTAAAAAGACAAACCAAGGAATGGAAACAAAATGACTCCCAAGGCCCTAAACATCCCCAGAAGTTTGGTTAAATTCATTAAAAAATGAAAAAAATATGGGATACGTGTAAATCTATCAAGAGCAGGCCATCCTCACAAACTGAAGATTGATTTATAATCTTCAAGATGCCAAGATCTCTGTCCAGTTCTCACTGATGTAGTTACGTGATGAAATTCATGTTTTTTTTTGCTCTTGCATGGCCTCTGAGAACTTGTTCTGTGCACAAGATCCAGATAGAAATTTGTTCTCGCAGGAGTGTGCACAAGTATTGTGTGATTGGTCAGAGATTTGTGGATGTGCTTATGTGGAACAGAGGGTCTGCTCACAGCAGCTGGCCGAGGCTGTTGGAAAGTACAACCATTTTTACAACTGTTCCAGCAAAACTTAAAAAGAGTCAAACGAATCTTATAAAGACGGTCAAAGAAGGGGATAACATAATTTTTGTGCATGGAGGAGACAGCATGGAGACACAAGGTGGCTTTCTGTGCTCTGGTGGCCACGAGGGAGGACATCTCAGCTGGGCAGCATAGGGACACGTTCCTTGTGTCCTCTCATTATTGTTCACTGCCTACTGGGAACGGTGGCAGTCGTTTGTTTTTTCTTGACAAATGTGCAAATGAGTGCTTCTCCTCCTCCACCATCAACTGAAAATAAGTAGCCATGGCTGCCAACCATGCTGCTGTGTTGTTGTCAGCTTTTGCTTGTGATGTGTGCTGCAGGCTTACCAGCAATTCTCAGAGTCTAAAATGTCCATGTGAAAAAGAACATCTCACAACCACATGAACAGAATAGACGTCGTACTTCTCATGAAGTATGTTCCAACCTTTCGTGACCGACCATAAAAGAGAATAGTGAGAGACACCACAAAACACCTGTAACCACTCTGAATGAGTTAGAAGCTTCAGTGAGATGGGACTAAACAACTTCTCCTGCATTCTTCTTCAGTTAAGCTTTATGGGAGCGTGACAAAGAAAGCAGCTGTTAAAGAAAACACATTTAATCTTAGCCAGTGCCTCTAAACAACACTTACAGTATCAGACAAATAATAGATTGTATATGATAAATTAATGTTCATCTCTTCTTTTTGTACACACAGAATGAACAAAATCACACGGACACTGTTCTGGGAAGCTATCCTCCCAGATTTACCCAGATTCTACCTGTATTTCATAGCTTTCAACTGATCTGCACTGGAGGAGGAAACACTGGAGAAACAAGCATCTTTAAACAGTGAAAATAAATCTAATGAGGAAGCTGTTGGTTATTTTGACATAAAGTTCATATAAAATGTCAGCCGTTTCACTTTGAACGTTCTGAAGCCTTTTCTCAGCCCATCAGGGACGTGGTTTCTGAGTGACTGTGGCTGACTGAGTGTGTCTGTGGTTGCTTGGAAGTGTGTTTGAGCGTGTGTGTGGTTTTCAGTGTTTATGAACGTGTGTGTGGTCCGGTGCAGAACAAAAGCGGACACTCATCAGCAGAGCTGGCGTGTTCAGAACACATTTGGGTCGGGTAAAAGACGCAGGCTTTCATCTTCAGGCTTGTTGAGACCTCAGTGGGAACCAGATGCCTGAGTCAGGCAAGGAATTCTTTTGTGTCATTAAAACTAAAGGTTTTGGGGTCCCCCGCAGTCAGACCCACAGATAAAACTTCAGAGCCCCCGTCTGGGGTTTAGTTAGAGCCAGTGAATGTCTGAGGTACAGATAACAACCTGCCATGATAGGGAAAGGAAGACAACACAAAAAAGTCTAAATACTAACCAGCTGTGAGGTGTCCTGCATTACTCTACTAATTACAAACTCAGTGGGCTTCGTGAGCCCTTTCAGCCCCACCCACTGTAATCCTAGCCTCACCTCTGCTCCATCTTTAAGTCTGCTATTTAATTAAGGACACTGTTAATTGATGAAAGAAAGCAAAAAATGTAAACCACAGTCTGGCTTTAAGTGCTTGTAAAAATGCCTGAGTAATTGAAGTTTTGCACATCCCTCACACTCATTCATTAGGATTCGAGGATTCATGGTTCTTTATTGTCATTCACATCACATGTGGTACATGAGGTGGAACAAAATTGTGTACTCAAGGTCCCAGTTACATCCAACAATAGCAAAAATATAAAGTGTAAAAAGGAACAGTAAATAGTAAATAAGAATCTAAGATATAAACTAAGATATACACTAAACACTAATAGTGCAAAGCAATATGCCAAACAACAGCAGCATGATTATCAAAGGTTTTGTTCAGGTATAATTTACAAGCTTAATGCGAGCGGAGTCAGACTTGGAGCCCCAAAACTAACATAAACTGGGATTATTCAAAACATGCAATAAAAATACAGAAACAAGACACAAAAAGTGACAAAGAAATTAATCTACAGCAGCATGGTCCTATTGGCAGAGTAGTTCTGATGACAGTGAGGTTATCTTGGCAACATGACCCCATTTGCAGCATGATACTGTTAGCAGTGAGGTTTCTTTTAGCAACATGGTCCGTTAGCACCATGGTACTGTTAGCGGTGTGGTTCGGTTAGTGCCATGGTCTTGTTAGCAGGTCCCTTCAGCAACATGATGATAATAAGGCCGAGATACACTCGCGCGTCCTCACGGTACGCCTATACGCAGCGTACGTACGCCAAGGCAAAAGCATAGCCCCGCGTAGCCCCTCAGGGCATGTACGCGCAAAAGTATTTTTTTACTACGCATACGCGATCCGCGTGCGCGATACGCGGTGTCTGACCATAAACTTCCCGGCGCCGGACTGTTTTGTATGTTACACAAATGAAATAAATTCCCCTTCTTTATCGCTGATCGGGCCTTTTCTTTTGTTTTTTTGCCTAAAGTCAAGTAACCGCTTCTTCCTCCGTTCACTCGATGATTGAAATGAATGAATTCAGGTCCTACCTGGGTGCGCGATGTTTTAATATTCCCTGGTGGGCTGTGTGCTGCAGGAAAAGCGCTCCCTGTTATTATTTTTATTTCTGAGAGAACTTTTTATAACATATATAGTAGAAACACCGCATCAGAACACCGCAGAAGTCCAGCGAGCTGCTCATGTTAAAGGTTTCACTTTCAACTAGGTTTCACATTCAGCTGACTGAGCGCTGTCAATCAATTCAGTAGGCGTGTCAGCAAGTGACCAATCAGCGAGCTCAGTTGAGTTCCCTTCGTGTGCAGCAGCTCATATTACAACAAGGAGAACGTGAGCTGAAGTAAAGCAGCCGCTCCGTATACGCGCGTATACGCGCGTATACGGAGTCTGCTTCACTGTATCTCGGCCTTAAGGACCACAGCAGCTGCCTCCCAGACTGTGCTCCAGAACCAGGTCTAGCAGACAGAGAACATCCAAGGTTCCCCCATGGAATCAAGCAGGTCTACAGAGTTCGGTCCACGCAGGCAGATGGAGAATCTTGTTAGCAGCGTTAGCAGGTCTAGTTAGCAGGTCCCATCAGCAGCCTGATGGTAACAATGACCACAGCAGCTGCCCTCCCAGACTGCCCTCCAGAATCAGGTCTGGGAGACAAAGAACATCCAAGGTTTCTCTGTGGAACCGAACGGGTCCATAGAGTTCGGTCTGTGCAGGCAAATGGAGGATCATGGAGACAGCTGCCATGACAGGCCTGAGCCCGAGGCTGGAAGGACTGAACCACAATGGTAAAGCAACAACAGAAAATTCCACAAGTGGGTCGTGGTCATACCCATATTGTGTTGCGGTGTAGGTGCAAAAAAAAAAGTAAACTAAAGCAACAAGAACAAAAAAAAGATTGACTTCACTGAGAGCCTGACACTGTGGCTTGGCTGAGAGTGGCCATCTTGGCATTAGCTGCAAGCTTACAGCGCTACATGTTCATTAGTCAACAATAATCTCAGCATTCATCAGTATACTTCTCTGTATAACTGACTTTTGATTGTTTTTCTAACATTAAACTTCTTCATTAGGTTGTTTTGATTTGCAAATGAAAGTCTTAGCTTAGACTTGATTATTTATCAGGCTATTGTTTAATATACCATATTATTTTAAAAAACAGTATTAGTGTTTAGTATGTATCTTAGATCTTGTAGCATATCATTTAGCATTTATTTAGCATATATCCGTATATCTTAGATCCTTATATAATGTTTCTTTTTATATTTTATATTTTTGCTAGTTTTGAGTATAACTGGGACCTTGAGTACACAGTTTTGTTCCACCTCATGTACCACATGTGATGCAAATGACAATAAAGAACCTTGAACCTTTATTGTCTCTCAGGTTGAAAGCAGAGCTTACCTTTCACCTGACAGGTAGTTTGAGGGCACTAGGATGGCTCACGCTGTGGAGCATTACTGGGAATCAAAAGTCTGGATCTTATTAAAGATTACATCAGTAGTTGGTTCCCAAAAGACAAGCTATTGGTTGGCATAAAAGAGCACCTTCAAAGAAGGTCCTAAGTAGACCTAAAATTGTTTTTTATAAAAATTAAAGGAAAATAAATTATAGCTTGCATGCAGGGCCGGCCCAAGGCATAAGCGAACCAAGCGGCTGCTTAGGGCCCCATGGCCACTAGGGGGCCCCCTATGTGGAATTAAATTTTTTTGATAATGATTTCAATATGATTCTATTTAACATTGTAAGTTCAGCTTTTGCGATTTATTGCATACATTGACATAGTTAAGAACTAATTATTCAGCTTTAAATTTCTTTTTTAACCATTTTATGTGGTTTCACGTAATTGTTAATTTACATTATTTAAAGTACTCTGGCACAACAATTTCCTGCGGGATCAATAAAGTTCTAGGATTTCCTTGATATTTGTTATTTGTCTGTTTTTGCACAATTTAATTTATTTTTATGCATCTAAGTTATTTTATCTGTTTGTTGTTCATCTTACACTAAAAATTACTTCTGAACATTACTGTTGCAGTTCTTTAAAAGCAAAGATAATAAACCAGACAAACTTTTGCTGTAAAATACATTGCAAACTGGTGGTTTTTTTTTTCTTCTTCTTCTTTCTTTTGTTACTTTTAGTACCACAAGATCACATGCGTTAAACTCTAAGTCCGTGGGCCAAATCCAGCCCGCCATAACCATTTCTGTGACTCCACAGAGACAGAACTTCAAGATAACAGTTGTGTGATTCAGTATTACTTTATTAGTCAAATCAAATTAGTTTTTCTGATTATAATGCCAAATTACTCAAACATAAAATATTTAATTTTTAGAAGTAGTCATTGAATGCAGAGAAAGTTATATTTACCAGTTTGTTAATAGGTTGTTTTATCAATACATTCTGCCGTGTCCTGCCTTTTGAGGACATTCATGATCTTGATGTGGCC
>JBBPBX010016090.1:0-35080 GCA_038048925.1 Garcialebias charrua | reverse complement strand
CTTATTTTCCACCTAGTAAAAGACAAATGTCAGAACCAGCTTTTATCTAAAGGAATGATGAAAAAGTTTTTAGTGAGACGACGCACCCAAAGTGCATAATCAAACAGTCGGTGGCCAAGCCCTGATGTGAGTCAGAGGCATTAGTACAAGTTAAACAAGGCACAGAGTGAACTGAATGATGAATAGTGAGTGTACAGAAGGAAGCAGCCAATGTGGGGCCTTATTATTGCAGTTGTGTAAAGCAGATTTTAACTGTGATGAGGCACAAGCAGTCAAAGAGTGAGATGATTTAAAGCCACTCAATTCAAAAGAAAGACACCAGGCAATGGCAGCAGTACTTTTGTGAAGTTTCACAAACTCAACTTTATTGATCAAATCTGGAAGAGAAAAAAATAATCCTGGCTGTGCATTGGTCCACAAGTGTGACGTGTTATGATCCAGATTGATACTCTGAGCTTCACAAGTGGTTAGAGTGAATAAAAAACAGCCTCTTTTGAGTCAGAAATCATGCACACACCACAAACTGCAGAATTTCCAAACAAAAGTAAAAGAAAAATGAATGCTGTTATAATTAATTTATTAATGAATTATTTTTACACTTGCATGAACAATAGCCAACAGGTTAGCGGAGTGAAGTTCATGTTAAAAACATCAAGGTGAGGTGGTTAAGCTTCTCATTCACTTGTTAAACCGGTCAAATAAAAAAAGCAAAAACAACATGCTTAAGTCAAACATACAACATTTCCTGCCACAACACAACAATATAACACCCTAAGTGGAAAAAAATATATACAGCTTATAGCCAACCTTGTGCATATGGCAGAAAAGTACATTATTCAAATATATGAAAGCAAAACACAAATCTCAGCAAACTGGTTCTCCTCTCCCTAAATAATTTGAATAAATAAAAATATACAAACACAGATAAAACGTCTCTTGTCTTCCTGGCAGCTAAGCTAACAAGAGAAATTCTTCTTTGGGAATGAGATGCATGACGACAGAGAGAGGAGAGACCGACTGCCGGAGATTTTTCAGAGGAGAAAACTTTTAGTTGGTGGAAAGTTGTGGGGGAGCTCATTTACTTGTTATCCAATCTTAGTAGCTGCTCCTTACCATTAACTGTTAGAGATTTTAACTGACCATCTTCCACCACTTCTACCCGCTCCTGGCCGTTCTCCACAATCCTGTTTACAAAAAACAAAAACAAAAAAACTCGTTAGCACCTAGGGAGCAAAAATTATTAGTGATAGGGGGATGCAACAATCCACTTTTTTCACTTCCGATACAGATGTTTAGTCTCGACCGATACTGATCCGATACAGAAAAACAATGCTGAATTAACTTAAAACATTCGTTTTCTAAACACAGACATAAATGTACCGTTGAATTATAAATTTATTGAAAACTGCACCAGTACCACCAATATCTTCACAAGCTTGGTCAAACATGTACAATTTTATATTTTGGATTTATGATAGCAGGGGTTCTGCTCTTTGGCATCAGCGGGGTTCTGTTTTATCAACTTGAAGAAGACATCGGCAGCAGTTTTGGTCATGGCAAAGCTTCCGAGTCTGTGTTAGGTACGTACTATGAGGACTCAAAATTAGCTGATTAATGAGCTAAACCGTAAGATGGAGAGGATTTGTGAGAATCACAGACCACCTGCGGCTTTAGGACTCAACAGAATTTTGGTATCGACCTTGGGGAGGCTCATAACGTGGATCAGTGGAGTGGAATACCCATAAATTTGACCATTTTGGACCGAGGAAGTTCCAGTAGGACTCAAGGCTGACAAGAAAAAGAAAATCAACAATTGTGACTTATCTGAATCTGACTCCCCCGTTTGGCCTCGGATAAAAACTTCGCCTGGGACATGGGTAACTAGGGAAAAAGCTTTGTCCACCCCCACCCCACCCCAGAGAACTTCTGTGCAGGCTTATCAGAACTGCCGGCTGAACAGCATCTTATCAGGACTATGGCCTATTATCTGAAAGTGCTCACAGATGAATCAACGTCTTTATTTAACGTAAAAAATAAAAAATCTGTATTTCTCTCTTATGTTTGTCTATTGTTGATTGTTCAAGGAAATTCTACTGTTGCTGTTGTCATCATTCCTTAGTTTGTAGACAGGTCCCTCTTGTAAATGAGTCCTCGAGGCTCAATGAGATTAACCTGCCTAAATAAAGGTTGAATGAATGTGTTTATAAATGTGCTTGCTGGTAGAGTTTTTTTGATGTCTCAAATTGTGACCTGATAGGACAAGATTTGAAAGGAACTTTTTTGTAATAACACTATCCACCCTCATGGCCTTTTCCCATTTTCTATCGAAAAGTATTCTGATAAAGCGCTATGATAGCAGCAGTAGCCCAGCTTTTGGATGACTGTACGGACATATTTTCTCTGGACATTGATAATAAAGCTTATTACAATTCTGAAAAACAACACAACTTCTAATTTGTTCCGTCAGTGCAGTTACGAGTAGAACACCCAATGTATATGTAGCTTATAATATAGCCTATAATAAAAAGATACTGAAACTAACAACAGGTAATAACTTTGGTCGAACATGAAAAAACTTCAACAAACTGTTCAAATGGTTTGTGAATTCTAAATATAATGTAAAATAAGAAATAAAGGAGATGAAATAAGAGGAAAAAATTGGTTGGCAGATATTTACAATAAACGGCAATGAATTCTGGTCACATTTGTCACCGATACCCAGTAAAGTATTGGTACCAACACTAATATCGGATCAGTGCATCTCCAATTAGAGCATAAATTATGTTTTAAGGTCAACATTCACATACCGTTTTGTGGTAATTTTTCTTCCGTTGACGATTTTGGTGGATGTTGACACAGACTTGAAGTTACCCCTCACTCCTCCTCCTCCTCCTCCTCCGCCACCACCAAATGAAGAAGAGGAGAAAGAGGAAAATCCTCCTCCACCCATGTTTCCAAATGAGGTAAAACCTAAAAACAAAGTGCAGAGCTGCAGGTTAACAAACGCAATGCTTGATTTTAACTCTACTCAATAAATGTGGTCAGATGTGGACACCTGAGTCAAACCCTGTCCCAAAGCCTGTCCCAAACGCTGGAAAACCACCATACTGAAAAACGGAGCCACCCATCCTACTCTGGTGTGGGCCTCTTTGACGACTGCGACCTCCCCCAAAGAAATCATCAAAGGGGTCATCAGCTGCAAAGACAATCAGAGATGTGGAGGAGAAAATCAGCAAAATTATGACAAGCTGAAACATTTTGTTCTTCACTCGTAAAGAAAAAGTAATGCAGCATCTCTAAATAATGTGATTTTTCTTTGTGCATTTCATTTGTTGAAATGTTACAGAATACAAGTTTTATTTTTTTAAGCTGCAGGTTGAAGCAGTTTGGAGCTTTTGTTAGCTGAACATTCTGTCTCTAAAAGCAGTACATGCGCTGTCGGACAATTTTCTTCCTAAAGCCCCGAGGAGCTGCTACTAATTGCGCTTTGCTGATCTGGGTCACTCTGGCAGGATAAGACTGGCTCATTGGCACCATTTCTTGAAAGAAAACTCCTCCTTCAACCTTGAGCACACCAAGACAGCGGTAAAAACGGTTTACTTGTTCCCCACTGAGATAAAGCTTAAAATAAAACTCTCCCCTGACCACAGCCACTACTGAGTTACTGTCTGTTTACAGAGATAGATGATTAAAATCTTTGGAGCACAGATGAGCTTTTACGGAGCTGCTGTGGATCAAAAGACGACGAAAGGAGTCAGGAATGTTCCTCCAACACTTGAACTGTGCTTCAGTTGTTCATAAGTAAAATCAAATAAGTTGCACTTAACAAAAACGGTTAAAGGAACCCAACAAATAATAAAGTTATTTAAAAACCCACAGCTCTAAACACAAATAAAAGGTGTTTTGTCACATTTCTAACATGGATGCAGCAAAAAGCATGAATAGTTGAACAACTTCTGCTTTAATGTTTTATTTTTTCCACACGTTAATTTGAGATCGAGTGCTGTTCTTGAAAGACAACATGGCCGTCATCGCTGAGTCCCCCCCTCCTCCCCAGTCTTGGCTGCTGGGCAATCTGATGTGGTTGAGTGACGGATCCACCGGACCAGCTGCTGGACGGCACAAGACTGGATGTTTTGTTTTTTAATTAAAACATCTCCACTTTTCTAGCCTCTTAAGGACAACCAAGAATTTCCCTGAGAGCTAAATCAAACTTGATATTTCTTATTCAAGTCAGTCAAACGTATTAAAAATCCTCTTAAATCTCACCTTTCAGTGCAGCAGTAGTCAACGGTATAATCGACTCGCTTTTTATTTATAGTCACTGTTAACTGAGAACAAAATGATCGTGCTACAACACTTTCTCATCCAATGACACATGACAATAATGTGGACGTTAACTAAATCAAACCCTCGTGTTGGAAAGCTTGAATCATAGCAGATTTTACACGTACGCAGACACAAACTGCACACACGCTTAGTGTTTTTATATCTGCTTTTGTTTTAATGTGGAAGCTATTTTTGAATGCATTCCAGTTGAGTGATGTAGATGCTCAAATCCATCCTGCGTCTGCATCTGAACTCCTTATTTAGAGCTCCACCAAGTGAACTTCACATGCCTTCCAATCAGCCTGTGCCGTGACTCGGACTGGACGAGCTCCAATAGATGATTAGAAGTAACACAACTACTGATACTTTTAACAATAAACATCTGGCACCTCAAGAAACAGCTTGTAATAAATGAAAATAGACTAGGGCTGGGTGATATGGACCAAAATTAATATCTCAATATTTTAAGATAAATGGCGATATACGATATCTTGATATTTTTTCTTTCCATAAAGTACAGTAATAACAAAAATATATTTCTAAGCCAAAGCTTTGTCCCAATTGTCACACAGGCACCTTTATTAAACAGCTGTAACTATACAAAATAAATGTCTAAAAAATAAAATAAAATTTGTTTCCGCCATAACAAAACCAAAAACACAGCTGTGCACTTTTCATTCATTCATTCAACCTTTATTTAGTCAGGTAAATCTTTTGAACCTCATGGGCTCATTTACGAATGAGTAACTGTTTAACTTAAAATTTAAACAGAAAACATACGGAGCAAACATAATGAAAGATTGACTTGCTCTTTAAAAAGTCTGATTCTAATGATAAACTGTTAGAAAAGCCCACATTGTTGTGTAAGTTGGCTTCTTTACTTCTTTTCTGTTTGGTTACGGCTCGATTCTTTCTGAATTTCATAGTTCCTATGCTCTTGAATGCACCATGGCTGTTCTGACGCTAGTGAACGCAACGCTCTGTGTAAACAACAAAAAAGGTCAAATCATTTCATCTGGACCAGTTTCTTTGAGGGAGAAATGTTTTGTCTTTCATCCAGAAGACTTCATCAGTCTGTGGCCTGCCAACCAGATCTGTCCCATAAGAAGCCTTCATTGCAGTGTTTCAAGCCAACCTCCTGTTGGAATCTCAGAAGCAGGTGTTAAAACACATGCAAAGGGATCCATCTGTCCAAAACAATCAATCATCATGTATTTAAAAAAAAAAAAAAGAGTTCTTCATTTTGTTCTGTTACTTGTAGATAATTATTGTTTGAATTGATAGTTTGAAAAAAGGGGCACATATAATAAGATTTTTTCTTCCTTCTGCTACCTTTCATTTTATATTTTGTATTCATATCATTTATGTGATTGTTTGGTATTGTATTTTTAAATGAATAAATTTATAAATAAAATAAAATAATCAAATGTTTTAGGCTAGATGGCCGACTTTCCACTCACAGAAACAGCTGGAGGACACAAAGGCCAAACATGGTTCAGAAAAAAGGTTTGTAGGCTCAATCATCCAGGTAGATAACAATAAAAAAGGTGAAATCATTTCCATTCATTTCCAAAGCCTGCTTCTGAGATTCCAACAGGTGGTTGGCTTGAAACACAATGAAGGCTACTTATGGGACAGATCTGGTTGGCAGGCCGCAGACTGATGAAGTCTTCCGGATGGCAGACAAAACTTTTCTCCCTTAAAGAAAAAGAAACTGCAGATGATTTAGGGCCAGTTTACACGGCGCATATTTTGAGTGTAACCGCTATTTTCTCTTTGGGACTTTGCTTATCGCCTACACGACGCTGCTGGCCCCCCTCTTTGACTCAGATACTTTTCTGACCCTGCTCTCAAGGTGGAAGTTTTTCGCTGACCCCCCGCTGATAATGTAAACATCTCCCGTGGAGCTTTTGTGTCAACCACATGCGCGCAGCCCGCATGCGCGGACAGTCTAGGGCAGGCTGACATTTCACGTGTCACGCTGCAAAATATAACAGTTTAACAATAATAAACAGTATTTATGTTGGCGTGGGAGATGTTTAAATTTATCTGAACTACAGTATCTATCTGGACTCGTTACATTTTTTAAACAGTGCGTAACGTGCTGTGAAAATGAAGACACCAGGTTTATTTTTTATTTATTTATTTATTCAGCACCACAAAGTTTACAACACAAACACTGAGAATTAAACTGAACACACTATTAAAACACGTGAACCGAACTGTAACTACGTTAATGAACTGGACTCTTGCTGTGTGTTCATCTGGACCCATCAGAACCTCAGAACCATCAGCCTGTTGGAACGACAGCTTCTCCACCTGGCAGAAATAAATAAATAAATAAATAAAAACTCTGTTGTTGTGTGATCAAAGTAAACACAAGCAAACATTATATTAAGAACGTTGATTTACCTGCTGTAAGTCAGCTGTTTATCACGGAGGAAAGTCAGACCTCATCGTCACTCGGTTCTGGTCCACAGTCCACTCAGCGTCTGGTGTGCAGCTTGTTAGATGAAGCAGTCCCGCTTGGTGTCAAATCTGTCGACTCTTATCCAAAATCCAGCTTTAACTTATTGTTAGCTCAACTTTTAGCACAAAAGAAAGTAGCAGACTGCCAGCAGAGTGAGGCAGCACGCATGCGCAGTGGGTGAAGGTTCAGCAGCACGCATGCGCAGTGGGTGTAAGGGGGGGGGCATGAGGGAGGGGGGAGATTCGAGCAGATCCGTGTCAGATCCGTGTCAACGCAAAACTTTTAAACTAATTAACATGCCCATAAGTTCTGTTTCCCCCACACAGTGTCCGTGTAAACAGGGCCTTAGGCCCTGTTTACACGGACACTCTGAGCATGTTACGCATCGTTTGAATCACATAAGAGTCCAGATAGCTTCATTTAGCTCAGATAACTTTATATATCTCCCACGCTAACATAAATATTGTTTATTATTGTTAACCTGTTATTATTTATCACATTTAGTATGTTATAGTGCAGCGTGCCGTGTGAAATATCCGCCTCCCTCGTTCAAAAAACAGTGATATTAGAACTGGATCAGACCGTGTCTCTTCCAACACAGATGCAGCTACATTCAGGTGTAGATTAATTAAATATGAGACTCAAAATATATTCCATCAGTCGTAGTTCAGAAAGCGGTGCGTGTCTGCCACCATTGTTGTTGATAGAAATGCCGGCTGTCCGCACGTGCGCATGTGGTTCAAACAAAAGCTCAGCGGGAGATGTTTATGTTATCAACAGGGGGTCAGCGAAAAACCTCCACTCTGGAGGGTGGATTCAGAAACCTTCAGATTCAAAGAGGGGGGTCAGTGGTGTCGTGTAAACAATCGGCAGAACCGCAGAGAGAAAGCTGCGGTTTCACTCAAAATACGCGCCGTGTAAAACGGCCCCTAATTATAACTATGTAGAGTATGAGACTATATTGTTTTATATCGATATAGTCTCATTTTATATCACATATGAAAATACCTCAATATTTTTTTTAAATGTTGAGATATTGCCCAGCCCTACAACTTACCAACACTACCCTATATTGTCCTCATCAACAGTAGTAATGAATGACATTAATCAGCAAAATGAAATTGATCCACAACAGTTACAATGTAGAGGAGAACACCGCTGAGTATGTGATTGAGTACGTAATGAACTGGGACCCTGTGTTCACAATTTCGTTCCACCTCATGTACTACATGTGATTCAAATGACAATAAAGAACTTTGAATCCTTGAATTACACACAAAACAGATGCAAGTTCTCAGCTCTTGCAGGAAAAGTTTGCTAGATTTTAACTTTTTATTTAGTGATTCTACATAATTAAGCTAATTATCCACAGAAAATATTACTGGCAGATTACCTCCTACTGTGGAGAAATTTACATTAATTGCTGTGATGGTTTAATACTCCATCATTCATGTTCAAACAGCACACAAAAAGCTACCCGACAACCTAATATGCTAACACAGCAAAAGAAAAACAGACTGAACTTTTTAAGAGTTCTTATTCTGTGACTCTTCTTAGCGTTTCCAGGACACTGGGGTGTACTTTGGACCAGACAGTAATAGCTACAGCACACTCCCTCTGCACTTATGTCTCTCCTCAACCTCCTTTCCATTTCTGAAAAAAAAAAACATCAGTGCCCGTGAGAGCACGGGCAAGAATGAGACAGACTTACCAAATAAATCTGCAAATGGGTCTCTGCCACCAAAGAATTCCCTGAAAACGTCCTCAGGATTACGGAATGTGAAGCCGCCACCACCAAAGTGATCATAGTGGCCTCCTGTAAATAATTAAAGAAAAACAAATATTTTTTTAATGACAAAAAAGGAGTATTTGAACACTCTTCGACTTTGCAAGTTCTCCCACGTAGAAATCATGGAGGGGTCTGAAATTTTAATCTTACATGCATGTCCACTGTGAGAGACATAATAAAAAATAAAAAAACTGGAAATCACAATGTATGATTTTTTTTAAATAATTTATTTGTCTGTTACTGGTGTAAATGAGTAAAGGCAGTCCTCGAGTTACGGCGGCCTCGACTTATGGATATTCTGTGTTACGAACGCATCTTATTAATAAAAATATAAAAGAAAATTTACATTTTTATTTTTTGGGGTTTAAATGTTCTTGATTTCATGTGTACAGCACTTTGTTGCAGCTGTGGTTGTTTTAAATGGCTGTATAAATAAAGTATTATTATTATTAATAATTATTATTTAGAAGCCAATTAACGCAGTTTCCTGCAGTTTCCGCTAGTTTTCGGTTAGCTCCGGCCTCGACAGCCGGCTATGGAGAACCGTGTGCCCGATCAGAGGTTGCCTCATACGGATAAATGAGCTGGAAACGCTTGGTGAACTCTGTGGACGTCTCAGGCCCGGAGCAGCAGCCACCGATCGCTAACCCTGGACATGCTAAAAGGCGGAGAAAGTGCGACGTCGGCTGGATGCTGCTGGGACACAGAGCTAACATGCTAAAACGCGGACGAACGGCATGGCGGCCTGGATGTTGGTGGCACCCGGAGCTAACAAGCTAAAACGCGGCGGAGATGCCTGCTGCGGCCGGGAGCTCACCTCGATGTCTGCCTGGCTGCCTCAGATGTTGGATGGACACCGAGCTAACATGCTAAAATGCGGAGAAACAGCTGCAGCAGCCTTTTGGAGGGTTAACATGCTAACGCGGCGCAGCCTTTTGGATGGACACAGCTGAGAAACGGATCCTAGTAAGTTATTAACTCTTTTTCCCTTCATGATGGCTCCAAATGTATGGAGTTAACATGCTAACAGTCCTTCCTGTAAACAGTTTGGGCCGCGTGAAGCAGCACGAAGCTGCGGAGCTCGGACGTGCAACGAGCTAACATGCAAACAGACGGAGACAGGCTTGACCAGCTCAAAGTAAGAAATTAACTATTTATTATTGTTCCAAATGTACTGTATGTGTTTTTTGATAATTATGTAGGGTACTGTGTTAGGATAGGCGAAGTGCTTGGTAACTTGGTAACTGTTTTGTACCGTACATGTACGTGTATAAGTGGCGGCTCGTGTGTTTTCCGACTTACGGCAATTTTTGTGTTACGAACGAGCGTAGGAACGGAACTCATTCGTAAGTCGGGGAATACCTGTTTTTGAACACCTGTCAATCAGCAACAAGTCTGGCCCTCAAAGACCTGTTAATCCACCTCTAAAAAGTCCACCTCCACTTATTATTCTAAATTAGAAGCACCTGTTTGAGGTTGTTAGCTGCATAAAGACACCTGTCCACCCCACACAATCAGTAAGACTCCAACTACTAACATGTCTAAGACCAAAGAGCTGTCCAAAGACACCAGATACAAAATTGTAGACCTCCACAAGGCTGGAAAGGGCTACGGGGCAACTGCCAAGCAACTTAGTGAAAAAAGATCAACTGTTGGAGCAATTATTAGAAAATGGAAGAAGCTAAACATGACTGTCAATCTGTCGTACTGGGGCTCCATGCAAGATCTCACCTCGTGGCGTATCAATGATCCTAAGAAAGGTGAGGAATCGGTCCAGAACTACACGGGAGGAGCTGGTCAATGACCTGAAGAGAGCTGGCACCACCAAGGTTACTGTGGGTGGTACACTAAGACGTCATAGTTTAAACTCCTGCATGTCACAGAAGGTTCCCCTGCTTAAATCGGCACACATCCAGGCCCGTCTTAAGATTGCCCATGACCATTTGGATGATCCAGAAGAGTCATAAGAAAGTTATGTGGTCAGATGAGACCAAAATATAACTTTTTGTCTTAATTCTACTCGCCGTGTTTGGAGGACAAAGAATGATGAGTACCATCCTAAAAACACCATCCCTGCTGTGAAGCATGGAGGTGGAAGCATCATGCTTTGGGGGTGTTTTTCTGCACATGGGACAGGACGACTGCACTGTATTAAGGAGAGGATGACCGGGGCCATGTGTTGAGAGATTTTGGAGAACAACCTCCTTCCCTCAGTCAGAGCATTGAAGATGGGTCGTGGCTGGGTCTTCCAACATGGCAATGACCCAAAGCACACAGCCAGGAGAACTAAGGAGTGGCTCCATAAGAAGCATATCAGGGTTCTAGAGTGGCCTAACCAGTCCCTAGACCTAAACCCTATAGAAAATATTTTGAGGGAGCTCAAACTCCGTGTTTCTCAGCGACAGCCCAGAAACCTGGCTGATCTAGAGAAGATCTGTGTGGAGGAATGGGCCAAAATCTCTGCTGCTGCAGGTGCAAACCTGGTGAAAAACTACAGGAAACCTTTGACTTTTGTAACTGCAAACAAAGACTACTGTACAAAATATTAACATTGATTTTCACAGGCGTTCAAATACTTATTTGCATCAGTAACACACAAATAAATTGTTTAAAAAGAACATGCATTGTGATTTCCAATTTTTTTAAATTATAGATTATGTCTCTCACAGTGGACATGCACCCAAGATGAAAATTGCAGACCCCTCCATGATTTCTAAGTGGGAGAACTTGCAAAGTCCCAGGGTGTTCAAATACTTATTTTCCTCACTATATTTAATTACTAAAATCAACATGTCAAGCTGTAAAACCTGTCTGCTTCTAAATCTAGCCATAAATTCAAAAACAAATACCACTTGTCATTTGTTATTATAACTTCTGACAGTTCAACCTGATTGGTGGTTTCCATTACACTAACAAATGTGAAACAGTTTTTAAAAATCATTCCCTTACCTCTTCCTCCTCCTACACCTGAAACGCCTTCTTTTCCATATCGGTCATAAAGACTCCTTTTGTTTTCTGGGACACAGAACGAAAATTATTTGAGAAAAGAAGAACCAGTAAAATAAACAAAAACAAATCCCCTTGCTTTTGGATTATAAATCACAAGTAAGATAACAAAAGTCCCTTTTAATTTCACAAAAAAATGTACCCTGCATTTCATTACCATTTTGATAATAAATGAATAAATCCTTTACAAGTGGTTTCTTCATTAAAAAAGTCAGCTGCAAACTTCAATTTATGTTGTACATAATTTAAAAAACACAAGAGCATCACTTCAAGAATATTCAAGGCAATTATTGAAATCTACCCATTTATGCAAAAGTCGTGTACTGTAATCTCTATAAATCTAACGTTTTCCTTGTAACCAAATATTAATTTGTTTTATTAAAATGTTACATTTTGCACCTTTATCCTGCTTATTGAGGATAGTGTGACAACTTTATCTTGAATAAAACTTAATTTCAGCAAAAAACTGTTGATGGGTTAAGGTTTTATCACTTTTGGAGCACAAAGTTAAAGTCATCTCACCAAATCATGACAATGCACTGAGTAAATTCTTAGCAACATCTGACAATGGCTCCATCATAATGGCGCAATAACTTTGCAAAATGTCATGATTAATAAATCCAGACACGTGCCAATCTACACAATAAGTATTTGTATTGCTCCTAAAAATAAAATTACAAACTTAAAAGACATCCCACTTTGTCCTACTACATCACACTTTGTCCTACTGTCTAACAGTTTGATTTGCTGATTGTCACACAAACTCATTAATCAACAGCTTAAAATAAATAAAGAAATATTTAAATGGTTGAAATTACAAACCGGATTCCAAAAAAGTTGGGACACTAAACAAATTGTGAATAAAAACTGAATGCAATGATGTGGAGATGGCAAATGTCAATATTTTATTCGTAATAGAACATAGATGACAGATCAAAAGTTTAATCTGAGTAAATGTAACATTTTAAAGGAAAAATATGTTGATTCAAAATTTCACAGTGTCAACAAATCCCAAAAAAGTTGGGACAAGTAGCAATAAGTGGCTGGAAAAAGGAAATTGAGCATATAACGAACAGCTGGAAGACCAATTAACACTAATTAGGTCAATTGACAACATGATTGGGTATAAAAAGAGCTTCTCAGAGTGTCAGTGTCTCTCAGAAGCCAAGATGGTAAGAGGATCACCAATTCCACCATTGTTGCACAGAAAGATAGTGCAGCAATACCAGAATGGTGTTACCCAGCGTAAAATAGCAAAGACTTTTAAGTTATCATCATCAACCGTGCATAACATCATCAAAAGATTCAGAGAATCTGGAACAATCGCTGTGCGTAAGGGTCAAGGCCGTAAAACTCTACTGGATGCTCGTGATCTCCGGGCCCTTAAACGTCACTGCACCTCAAACAGGAATGCCACTGTCAAGGAAATAACAGAATGGGCTCAGGAATACTTCCAGAAAGCATTGTCAGTGAACACAATCCACCGTGCCATCCGCCGTTGCCAGCTGAAACTCTACAGTGCAAAGAGGAAGCCATTTCTAAGCAAGCTCCACAAGCTCAGACGTTTGCACTGGGCCAGGGGTCATTTAAAATGGAGTGTGGCAAAATGGAAGACTGTTCTGTGTCAGATGAGTCACGATTTGAAGTTCTTTATGGAACACTGGGACGCCATGTCATCCGGACCAGAGAGGACAAGGATAGCCCAAGTTGTTATCAACGCTCCGTTCAGAAGCCTGCATCACTGATGGTATGGGGTTGCATGAGCGCTTGTGGCATGGGCAGCTTGCATGTCTGGAAAGGCACCATTAATGCATCATGAGCACCTTCTACAGGGGTGCCATAGAAAGTGTACTGACCAGCTGCATCACTGTGTGGTTTGGTGCATGTACTGCATCCTGCCGCAAGAGCCTCCAGCGCATTGTGAGAGCAGCTGAGAAGATCGTCGGCACCTCCTTGCCCTCACTGCAGGACTTACACAGCAACCGCCTCACTCGGAAAGCCCTCTGCATGGCAGGTGATCCCACACACCCACTACACAGCTGCTTCAGACTGCTGCCATCAGGGAGGAGACTGAGGAGTCTCCAGGCTCGAACCAGCAGACTGAGAGACAGCTCTGTTCATCAGGCAGTCAGGATGCTAAACACTCTGCCTGCTCTGCCTCCCCTATTATTTCATTTTATGCTTATGTTCATTAAATGTTTAGTGTTTTAGTGTTGGTGTAAATTTTCATACTTTTATACTACTATGCAAAAACTCAGGACAGTGTTACACTTTTACTATTTTATGCTTACCGTATTTTCCGGTGTATAGGTCGCACCTTTTTATCATTTTTTCATGGCCTGCGACCTATACTCAGGTGCAACCTGGCTTTTTATAAAATAAGCTGATTTGTAATCATTTATTAACAAAAATTAAACTGAGACACACTTTTACAATAATGTCAGCTAACAAATATATATTTTTAGGTGTTTATCCTGCTAAAATTATTCATTTATTAAAGAAAAGTTCAGCTCAGACACATATTTGCTATAATTTTTTATCAAACAATTAATTGTTTTTAAGTGTTAATCTTCTTAAAAGCCTTGCTGTGCGCTCCTGTGGCAGAGACATTTGCAGCAGAGCTAAACACAGTCCACATTTTGACGGTCCACATTTTGACATAGGTGCAACCTATACTCAGGTGCGACCTATACACTAGAAAATACTGTATGTTTATTAAATGTTTTAGTGTTTAAATGGTTACTGTTGCACCGAGGGACAGAGAAACGCAATTTCAATCCTGTGTATGTCCTGTACATATTGCAGTTCTGACAATAAAGTTGACTTTGACTTTGATTAATGCAGAGAACTATGTTCAGGTTCTAGAACAACATATGCTCCCATCTAGACGTCATCTCTTTCAGGGAAGACCCTGCATTTTTCAACAAGATAATGCCAGACCACATTCTGCAGCAATCACAACATCATGGCTACGTAGGAGAAGGATCCGGTACTGAAATGTCCAGCCTGCAGTCCAGATCTTTCACCTATAGAGAACATTTGGTGCATCATAAAGAGGAAGGTGCGACAAAGAAGGCCCAAGACGATTGAACAGTTAGAGGCCTGTATTAGACATGAATGGGAGAGCATTCCTATTTCTAAACTTGAGAAACTGGTCTCCTCTGTCCCCAGACGTCTGTTGAGTGTTGTAAGAAGAAGGGGGGATGCCACACAGTGGTAAAAATGGACTTGTCCCAACTTTTTGGGGATTTGTTGACGCCATGAAATTTTGAAACAACATATTTTTCCCTTAAAATGATACATTCTCTCAGTTTAAACTTTTGATCTGTGATTTGTGTTCTATTCTGAATAAAATATTAGATGTTGGCACCTCCACATCATTGCATTCAGTTTTTATTCACAATTTGTTTAGTGTCCCAACTTTTTTGGAATCCGGTTTGTAGAAAAATGCTTTGATAAAATATATTTGAAGCGATTTGTAAATAGCACACTTGAGACAGTTTGTCTGGTGAAAGCTTACCATCTGACAGGACTTCATATGCCTCTGACAGCTCTTTGAACTTTTTGTCTGCCTCCTCCTTGTTGTCTGGGTTTTTATCTGGATGCCATTTAAGTGCTAATTTTCTGTAACTGAAGCACAAACAACAAAAAAGGTAAAAAAAATAATTAATTAATTTTAAAAAAGAACTTCATGGCCTTAAAAACAATATACGTATACTAAAAACTTAACAGAGTCAGAGATGGAAGAATGAAACTGTGCCTGCAGTCATAATCAAAATTACGTATTCCCACTTCCTGTTTTGTTATGAGTTTACCTTAATATGTACTGTATAGCAGCAAATGTCTCAACATTAGCTAAATAAACCCTTAAATGTGTAAATAAAAACCCTTAAAAACAAAAATTTCTTATATAATCTGTTTTTCTTAAATACAATGCTCCCTGTCGTGATGTTAAATTGTACATTATGCATGTTATACTGCCTTTAATCTTGTAAATGGGATATTAGCAGATAAATACAAATTTTGCACGAATTTTGCACGGATATTATACCTTTAACATAAACTGAGCCAAAGTTGAGAAACAGTGTGGGCAAACCTTCTATATCAGCAAAGAAACTACCGGTAATCATTTTGTTTGTAAGAGGACCTTTTAAGAAGACATTTTGATCATTTCCAGGTCTGGATGATACAGGTTAGAAAATCATTTGACTGGACCATTACGTCCAAAACAATTTTCTATTTTTATACTAAAATACCTGTTGCACTTTATGGCTTTAGCAATATATTGTTCTGTTTTTGTTAGGCCCATTTTGCACTCTAATCAAAACAAACACTATTTTGTTTCACCATGTTTTTTTTTATTTTATTATTTTTAATAAAGCTGGAATGGCCATCTAATTTTGAAGAACCAGTTGTTGCCCCCCATCAATTTGGGATGGGTTACAAAGCCATCTCCAGACAAACTGGAATTAAGCAGATTTCCATGATAAAGATTATTCACAAGCGGAAAACAACCACAGCAACTGTGTGATTATTCCCGGGTCTGGATGTCCCTGCAAGTTCAGCTTGAGGTCAGAATGAGCAATGCTCTGAGAAACTGCAGTAAAAGTCCTCAGGATCTACATTTCAGACGCTTCAGGCCTCAGTTAACTTTTGCCATGTTAAATTCCATGACAGTATAGTAAAAGAAAAAAATAGACTTGTTTAGTCTTGTTTGCTTGCTTGAAGAAATTCTCATATTTCTATAAAAACAGAAGAGTTGTGTTTAGTTTTGTTAGGCTGCATCTGAATCAAGTAGGACATCTGAAAAAATGCCATTTGGACTGAAAGATCCAAATACCGTAAGTATGCTCAACCAAATAGCATATCACATTTGACAAGAAACAAACAGTGCACAATTTAAAGCTAAGTGAACTGTCAAAACACAGTGGTGCAGGGTTAGCCGTTGGGCTTGTTCTGCAGCCACAGGACCTGGACACCTTGCAGCCGTTGAGTCGATCATGAACTCCTCCAGATAAGTGGTTCATAAAGTTGGTGTGAGTGGCGCCATGTACGTCATAAAACCTCAAGGGGAAGATCTACAAGTGATCTGTAGAAGTCAACTAAAATGAAAAGATTACTGTTGTTGGCCTATTTTGGTCATAATTCTTGCAAATGCAAAAACAAATAAAAAATAAATATATATATATATTTATTAATTGCTAACCAATAATACTTTTAGGGGTTGTTTTTGTTGATTATTATATACACATTTATACTCAGCTTATCAGTAATGTTTGTACAAGTCAAGCAGTAATGTCAAATGCACAAGTTACTGATGTTTCTTATTGGGAAGAAGCGAAAAGTTTGGGAACCACATTTGTAGAAATATTAGAAATAGTTCATAATCTGTTTAAAGACTGAGGCCTTGTACACACGTAGCCTGGTGTTTGAAAAACGAATATCTGCGCAAAAAAATATTGCCGTACATACATGTTCGGATAGAGAAAATGATCGTCTACATGTACCCGTTGATTTTCACCACAGAGCGTTGTAAAGAATATGCCCAACCCATAGGTGGCAGTGTAGTGCAAAGGTGAAACATATATCAGCCAATCAAAACCCTTAGCAACCACAACTTCCTGTTATTATTGAATCATGGCGCCTGGAGGTTTGTTTGTGTGGACAGACCGCGAGGTTGAACTACTATTAAATACCGTGTTGGAGTACAAAGTTAATAAAACGCAGGAAAATGTCGACTGGGAATCATGTCAGAGCAGGTATGTTGACATTTTAGCACTTTTTTAGAGCATTACCCAACAAAGTGACATGTGACGTCAGCGCAAATCTCCGGTTCTGAAAGTCCACACGCAAACCCGAAAGCGGAGAATTCTCAAATCTCCACTTTGGTCTGAGTTTTTGTTATTATTCGTTTATAGTTGCATCAACCGGAGTTCACGTGTGGATGAAAGGCCAAACCGCATGATAAACTATTCGGTTTTACTGATATCCGGCTACGTGTGTACAAGGCCTGAAAGTAGACTTGAACACAATCATGCAGCAGAACTATGAGCCCAAACACATCAGCAAATCTACAACACATCAGCTAAATGTCACTAATCAAGGTGCAGGGGCTCAGTCAAAGTCCAGAAAGATTGAGATGAGAACTCTAAAGAAAACAGAAACTGAAAGAAAACAAAGAAAACCTTTAAACCTTATATACTTGCGCAACAAAAAGGAATGAGAGTGAGCAAAATGATAAGATGAATGATAAGATCGTAAGAGCAGGAATGTACTGTATGTTACTGGTGGTAAAGGTTGTTCTACCAGTTATAGGGTGTGATTTTTCCCCATGTGTTTAAAACTTTTTGGCTTGTTTTTGTTCAATATCAACATTACCGGTATATTATTTTAAGCTGTTTATCTAAAGTTATCTAATTCTAACACCTGGTAACAGTTGTGTCTTATAACGTAAACAGATATTCAAAAGAAGATTTATTTCCTTTATCACGTGACCAAGTCTAACAGACATCTTCTGAGAAACACATCTCTACATGCTTGGCTTTTTTTAGGGTGGCAACCAGGACAACACTGACACACAAACACAAATCTGCACCGACCGTCCACTTCCCCACCCCAGCAGATTTAACAAAGATGGCCTGAACTGCATTGACAAGCAGCGTGAGCCTCGCACAGCAGCTTACGCTGCATCAGCTGTTTGTTTCTAAGCCAAGCAACAGCGGGACAAGAGACTAAAAATTCAACAAGCAAAAAAAAAGAAAAGAAAGGATTCACACAACTCAGAGATTCACTCCCAAAACTCTTTGTAGTTGGAATCATGTGTTATCTTGTGGCTTAAAACCTGCTCTACAGGTCAAAAGTCTAGGAACATGTTAAACGATGCAGGCTGATTGATAACTATGTACTGTACCAGTAATTTACCAGTGTTTAAAAATTTGGTTTAGATTTTGACTGAAAAATATTAGTTCAGTTTTTGTGGCATTGAAGATACATATCAGTTCATATTCTGACTGTCATTAAATATATATTAAACCTGATAAACAAATATACATGTATACATAACTTAGCAAGGAATTCAGCAGTTTGAAGCAGAATTACTGACTGCAGAATCCTAATCTAATTCTAATTTCTGATTTTTATACAACTCTAACCCTTCTGATTTCAATTTTGTTCACTTGTGATTTCTCTCCAAGAACTGTATTCGACTGCTGTGATTTCACAGAACAGGGAAAAATAATAATAAAAAAAATTCAATGTTGGACATTAGTCAAGCTGAAAATCAACCAGTTCTAATCATCTGCTGAGTAATCTGCAAATCCCTAGTTTTGAGAATTTGTATATTTTTGGTAAATTCAGATATTAACATATACTAACACTATAGGAACCAAAGTACAAATAACATTACAGTACTTGTTCCTGTAATTCTGATATCATATTAAAGTGATAAACTGTATCAAATGCAGCACTGAGGTCTAACAGGGCCAGTGTAGACACCTGTCCTTTGTCAGAGGCCATGAGGATATTAGTAACTTTCACCAGTGCAGATTCAGTGCTGTGGTGAGCTCTAAACCTTGACTGAAACTCTTCAAACTGGTTATTTCTTTGCAGCTGTTCAAGTAACTGACCAGCAACTTATTTTCTCTAGAATTTTTTTAGATGAAAGTTAGATTAGATATGGGTCTAAGGCTAGGATTCCTGAGTCAAGGTTATGTGTTTCTTAAGTAAATGTTTAATTACAGCAATCTTAAGGCTCTGTGGTACATAACCGTTTATTAGAGACGTGGTTATTAATTAAGGGAAATGTGTCTGTAAATAGCCTGTTTGGGATGGGATCCAGCAGCCAGTCGAAGCAGATGGTCGCTTGTCCTGAGCCTGGTTCTGCTAAAGGTTTCTTCCTCATGAGGGAGTTTTTCTTTTCCACTGTCACCTTCATTCTTGCTCAAGATGAGAGTTCTGTGATGGAGTTAAATTCAAAGTAGTCTGCTCCTCAGATAAATAGTGTTAACTTATTATTTTTAATATATGAATGTTTCTGTTCAGTGCCCTGAGATGACTTCTGTTGTGACTTGGCACTATAGAAATAAACTGAATTGAATTATCTGAAAACAACAATTTAAGGCTCCAGTATAGCTCTGCGTACGTTCGTACGCCGGTCCATACGCGCGTAATTTATGCAGGCAGTTCAGTCCCATAGCTCAGCGTGAGGCTCCAGCGTTTTCACACCAAATTCTTGACGTCATTTGAGCAGCTGCAGGGCAGAACGTTTACCTACGGGACAATTTGAGGTCGCTGATTGGTCATTTGCTGACACGCCTACTGAATTGATTGACAGATCGGGTGGAAAAAAAGGCGAGAGCCAGCAGCTTCTGCCGCTGCGGTGTTCTGTGTTTATATGTTAATAAAAAGTTCTAAAACAAAAAATAAAAAATACAGGGAGCGCTGGTCCAGCACACCAGGAAATCTGCAGAACCTCGCGCAGCCACGTTGGACCAGAGTTTAATTCGCTCGTGACTAATTCATTAATTTCTCATCATTTCAGTCATGGAGTCAGTGGAGGAGGAAGAGATCACTTGACTTTTGGCAAAAAAACAAAAGAAAAAGCCAGATCAGAGATGAAGAAGGGGAATTTTATACATTTGTGTCGCATACAAAACAGTCCGGCACCAGGCAGTTTATTGTGCGACAACGCGTTTGCGTTTGCGGTCGTAAAATTTGAGTTTGGAGCGTACATGCCCTGCGGGGATACGCTTGTGCCTCTGCGTTCGAATGGCGTAGAGCGGCGTACGGCCAAACGCAGAGCTATACTGGGGGCTTAAGACTCTAAACAACTTGAACTATACCAATATATTCAATTAAAAACAAAATTTACACCATCTCTTTTACAGCAATCCAATCACAAAAATCACAGGGCAGTACCATGACTCACTGACTGATAGGGACAATAAAACAGACTCAGAGATACAGTACTGTTATCTCTGTGCACAAGTAATTGCAAATAGCTACCAATTAAACTAAGCTTTCCAAGATTAATTAACTAGAGCTGTTCAGTGGTTTCTTTATCATTCCAGTATTTCCTTCACTGTATAATTTACAGCGTCACCTAAGATAACTTCATGTCCCCTCCAACACATATCTAAGCTGTAAAAAAGATTTAGTCTTTACCATTTACCAGAAGGAAGTGCTTCTCCTATCAAAACAAAAATCTGCTTATGGGATACCAATACAAAAACATGAAAACATACTTCAAGTATGGGGTAATTAATAAAATAATAAGGTATCCATCAATAGCAAGGTTACAAAACTCACAAAAAGTACAATCAAATGCAGTTTCTTCATTTCTTTCCTTCTGTCATTTCATTAAGTTGGGAAATATTACCTTACAATATTTTTTGAGTGGTCAACATATGAATAAACTGCAGCGCCAGCAGTAACTAGAGCAAAAACATTCAAATGTGCTTACGCTTTTTTGATGTCCTCTTGTGTTGCATTTTTGCGGACTCCTAATATTAGGTAGTATTCCACCATGGCTCTGTGTGTGTGCGACGGAAGGTGCCGGTTTATTTAAGTCTTTTGGCTGGTGTCTGTGAAAAAAAAAGAGTACAATTTTGTTAGAACGTGATATTAAGCTCAACAAACTGAGCAACGTCACATGTAACATCACAAATCCTATCCAAACCAGAATGATACACCTGAAAAGAGGGAGGAGGGATGACAGCAAAGACATTTTGGTGGTGGAAAATCCCAACACGGCTGCTCTGTACTGTACTGAAATATCAACGCTAGAATGAGAGCAGCTAGATACAAGCTTAGCCAAATCACACAATACCTGAGTGATTATTCTTTAGCCTGAGGCTGTGAGCAAATGTTAAAACTGCTTTCGTTATTTTTTTAATTAATCAACTATGAGACCATAAATGCTATTAAAAATGTAATAATAATGGAGTTATGAAACCTAAAAAATATGTAATACAAGACCAAACATGTTAGATGAGCAAAGTAACAGAAGATTTTTCAGCAGTTTTAGGTTTATCACATTTAAGTTTTAGGAGAACTACACCACACACAGTCAAATTTACATGGGTATACAATTATTTATGGAAAGGTCATTAAATTGAAAGCAAATATAGATATCTACAGCAATTTATGATCTAAAAAATGTATACAACATTTTCAGACATGAAAAGCAACAACGCCAACCAAACCTAAAATCAGTTTAGTACTGAAGAGTCCCCCTAAAGATACCCTCTAAAAAACGATAAACAAACCACTGAGCACAACACGAGTGTCGTATGTCCGGTGTTTTTGCTATTTTTAACACGTGGCCTTTGCAGTTAAATTGTGATCATGTTATTTGTGGTGTTGGGGGTGTTTTGGCACAAGCTGATGCCAATAAGTGATTCCTGTTTAGAACTAGGTTCAATCACTGACCTCTGCTTTCAGATAGCCAACATTTCAGATTGCTTTGTCTATTGAATTTTCCATTTACTGTGATAAAAGTTACTTAATCTAAGCATTGCACTCCCCTAATTTGCATCTGAACAAAAAAAAAAACTAAATATAGAAACAAGACTTGGAAAGTAATGAGGGGCTGCGGTAGCTTAGTGGTCGGTGCCGTGATCTTGTAATGCTAAAGTTGCGGGTTCGAGCTCAGGTTGCGTCAGAAGGGCATCTGGAGTAAAACAATTGCATAATCTTTCATGCAAGTGACGACCTCTGAAAAATGGAGCAGCCACTTACTTTTTTTTACTTCGAAAGTAATAATTTCTTTTTTTATCCTTCCTACAATAAGCTTGTTTTGCTTTACGGTACGTATTTAGTCATTTCAGATCCTTTCATACGCCTTGTTTTTCCTTGCAGTAGCTGAGATTTAGGCGGGGGTAGTTTAGTTAATGGTTCTACACAATGCTTTTCAATTCGACTGATGAATTACTGATATGCTTATTGTGAAATACTTTAAAACTGAGTACAGTAAGTCTAAGTCTTGGTTCATATCTTGTTGCTTGGAGGTATGCATCATTGTTGCCCTTAGCCCAAAAGAGTTATGCCTATTTGCAACAGACAGGCTTGTGGGCAGTTTTTCATAAAGCCAACAGTGTCCAGCCTTCAGTTGTTTGGTTGAAATTAAAGTTAGGTCAATTAATGAACATTAATACAAATAATAAATTTAAAAATATCTACTCAAAAACAATACACGACAAATGCTTTCTCCTCCTCTTCTTCTTCTGGCTGCTCTCTTCTTCAATGATCGCCACTGCGAGCTGGTTGTCAGCAGTGTTGTTAGATCTCGCGATAGAAACAAGCAAAAAGTTATATGAAAACAAGTCCAACTGGCAACCCATTAGCCTGGTTAAAACCACACCCTGTCCTTCACTTCGCTTCAGACTAGGGTCTGGGACCTCCATTTTAAAACGATTCTTGCTGGAGGCGTGGGCTCTGCTGAGGAACAAAACCATTGGATATTTTGAACAGGGAAAGCATTCTGCTCCCTCCCCTCAGAGCCACCCCCCGTGCTCTGGTGAACTTGACAACTGCTCCGCCTCCTGCAGCTTTTCTCTTGCTGCCGGCTGCCGCGCTGGAAATTCTGTGTTTATATGTTAATAAAACGTTTTAATAAAATACAATAAAACCATGGATCGCTGGTCCAGCTCACCAGAAGACCAGAAAATCTGATGGGACTCGGGCAGCAACGTAAAACCCGAGTTTAATTCTCGTGACAACCTCAGCCATTTCCTTGTTCATTTCAGCGGAGGGAGAGAAGGAGGAGGGAGCGAGCGATCACTTGACTTTTGGCCCAAAAAACAAAAGAAAACTCCAGATAAGGGATTAAGAAGGGGAAATTAATAAATTTGTGTCACATATAAAACAGTTCTGCATCGCTTTGCATCGCTTTGAATGAGAACATGCCGGTGCTCGCTGACTGCGCGCTGGCAGAGCCCTTTTATAGGGCTCTGCGCGCTGGGACAGGTGGGGGCGTGGGTTAGGGTCCAAAACTCCGTCCCTTCTGTTCTCTGATTGGTCCGAACAAAAATCTACCGGAGAAATGGTTGTTAATGAGAGAAGTCCCAGACTGTGCAGTGAAGGGAAATGAGAATTGAGCGGAGCTGTGCAGGAAGGCGAGGGCCAGGCTAGCAACCCATGTAAAACAGAGGCTATTTTAAAACAGTATAAACATACATTTATTATGACATTACACATAAATAACAGCAAAATTATGCTAAACACTTTGAATAACATACTTTTAAGCTTTGGTAAAAAATAAATTTTGCATATGTAATTTTTTTCTACATACAGTATAAAAAAAAAACATTTTGACATCTGCCTGTGAGTGGAGCCCCCTAGTGGTCGGCCACAGTATAAAGGCCTTGTTATACTTGGGCCGTCGGCCCGTCGGATGTCTTTTACCCCCGGTTGAGTGAGCAAACATTGCGCAACTTTTGGCCGCACACCCGCTGTGATCCCCCGGTGCAAGCGCTTCGTGTACATAGCCCCCAAGCAGAACTCCGAGAAGCCGACGATGCGGCTCGCAGCGTGTGATTGGTTCAAAGTTTGTGGGCGTTTTTTGTTTTTGCTTTGACAGACATTTGAAGAGAAACTTGTCTGTACCGTGCGCCTCAGCACACTACCCAACACACACACACACACACACACACACCAAAGCATGTGCGCGCCTGCATGCACCCTTTAAAAGAAAGCAAACTCCGCTGTTAGACAACGAGTCCTGGTGGTCGAGTGGTTAAAATGTTGCGCTACAACTCCAAAGGACGTGAGTTCGAATCATGGTTGAGTTTTTTTTATTTTTATAATACGGTTATACGGGTACAGCGTGCAAAACTGTAACTAAAGCCTATTTTTATTTTACAGAAGAGAGCTTTTGCTTTGGTTTTGTGTGAGAAATCATTTAATATCTTATATTTTTTTATATATGTGATTGCTATTTGAATTGATTGTTAATTTTGTTTGAAGAAGGGGCAGAAATAATGAGATTTTTTTCTTCTTCTGCCTGCTTTCATTTCATGTATTGTTTTGTTTTATAATGTGGTTTTGTAAATAATTTTCTTGTGTTTTTACAATTTGAAATGAATAAATTCAATTAAAAAAAATAAAAAAAAGTTGGAAGAGGGAGGGAAGAGGGAGGGATTTATTATAATTTATCCCCCACGTCTTGCCAAGTATAAACACTCAATGCGGTCGGTGACACACGTCAGTGCTGGGTTCACTCAACGGGGGGTAAAAGACGTGAGACGCTAGTATAAACCCAGCTTAAGTGTGCACCCAGGTGTGCTCCTGTCGCCTCAACAATTTGGGCGGTGGGAGAGATAAACAGGAAATGGGGGCATGGAAGAGACAAACTACCTGTGACACTATGGCTGTGTCTCAATTCAGGGGCTGCATCCTCATGAGGACCCAGCCTAGCTGGGCCGAGTAGGCCACGCACTCACAAGACCGGGTGGGCTGAGCGAAACTGCTGAAATGGGACGGTCTAGCCTTCAGGTTTGCCGGCCTTGAAGTGGGTGGGGCGTTCTCTTGAAGTGGGTGGGAAGTTCTTGTGTGCCGCTTGGTGTGTGTGGAAAGAGAAGGGACGCCGCTAAAATATATTAGTTAGCTGAATACATGTATATATATTAGTGTTTCTGAGTTTACTGTTTGTTAAGAACTGATTACAAATCAGCTTATAAGGGGCGATCTGTTAAAACCCAGAGTTGTCCATTAGCTCAGTTGGTAAATCAACTTGCGATTGGTGCAGAGATGCTTTTCTCGAAGCTGGTTCGAATCTCACTCGGTACGGTTAAAACTTATTTTACGTTTGTCTTTTATTGGATAAAAAAATGAGGACTGAGATTAAAAGGAAGGAGTTTGTGAAACTCCTTTTTTTTTTATCCAATAAAAGACAAACGTAAAATAAGTTTTAACCGTACCGAGTGAGATTCGAACCAGCTTCGAGAAAAGCATCTCTGCACCAATCGCAAGTTGATTTACCAACTGAGCTAATGGACAACTTGCGTTTCGGAGGTCCACTCTGGGTTTTAAAAGATTGCCCCTCAGAAAATCCTTGCTACGCACGTGTAAAATAATCTGATTTGTAATCAGTTCTTCAAAAACAGTAAACTCAGAAACACTAATATACTGTATATTCAGCTCACACATTTTTTTTTTGTCGTTTCTGTAGTCAAATTTTAATGAGATATATTCGAGCTGAGGTTGTTTGAGATGACTAAATAAAGGTTGAATGAATATTCGCGCTGAGGTTGTTGTTAAAACGAGCTGATGACTCAACAACACGCAGCAGCCCCGACTCTGCACTCTTTAGTTTTAGCAGGTCGCTTTCGTAAATGAGCCCATGAGGTTCAAAAGATTTACCTGACTAAATAAAGGTTGAATGAATGAATGAATGCACGCAGAAAGTCCACCCAGTGAAATCTCTGCTGGCGCTATGAATTCTGGGATAGCCTCCGTCTTGAAGGATTCACGAATGCATCCTTCGATTTCGGCAGGAAGTAGGCCGCATTCCTCGGCCGCATGAGGAGGAGTCTTCGAATTGGGACAGTCCTCCGCGCGGGGCAGTGACGTATGCGGCCGACAAATGCGCACTCATGAGGATGCAGCCCCTGAATTGAGACACAGCCACTACCTACTACCAGCTGGGAGATAATCAACTACTGGTAGTTTCACTCGGAAAGGAAAACAAACCCAAATAAGCAACTTCACGTTCAAAACAAGCCCAATATAACACAACCTGCAATTCACATGATTTGCAAGCGACTTTAGAAAAAAACTAACCCAAAGTCGCTTATAATAGGCAAACTTGGTAACTAGGTTGTCAGGGCCAGAACTTGCTGAACGACCTCTGCACTAGAGAGGATTTTACCTCATAATTTCAATCCGACACAAAGAAATTTATTGTTTTCATTGCTTTCTCTCTCTTCCACAGCAGAGCAAAGCTAAACAACTTACAGTCAATAAACCACCACCATAACCAATAACAGCCCACACCTCAAATGGTTCCATATATTTGGGAGTTTAAAAAAAGAGCATCAACATGTTTGCAAATCAAAAGCCAGAGCAGATTCAAAATGGTAATAAAAATGAATTGGTCTGAATAAATTTGAATATTTCTAGCAAATGGACTTAAGATTTAAGCAATTATCCACTTTTCCAACTTAAAGAACATCTATTTGATTTGATTTGATGTTTATTCATTCATTTTTAAAGAACAATACAAGACAGTTTCATCAGATACAAGAATAAAAGTAGGATAAAATGAAGGGAGCAGAAAGAAGATGAAATCTTATTATATCTGCACTCTAAGAAGAGTATTTGGGCTGTAGTTCTCGTTGTGGATTTATTAACATTGATCTGACCTAATTCTTTTGATTTAGTCAAAACAATGTACTTTCATGGGCTCAATTAACTTAGAAGTCCTACAGATTTATCAGAAGTAAATATTTCACTGTGCGCCCAAGTGAAACAGTTAGTTTCTTGCGGCTGTGCCATCCTACGTCTGACGTCATGACGTAAATTTTCACAGAGCCGAGCACATGCAACCGGCAGGCTGCGGCAGCCATTTTTCTCCCGCATCATCGTGAGGACAACGTTCAAATTGAAGAGTAAGTTATTTACTATGGCAGTTATCTTTTAAAACGCACGAGTTAGTTTTCTAGTTATATATATTGTTAATAGTCCCGCGGTGTGAGCGCAGAGTGCTACGTTACTGCTACTATGCTAGGCTAGGTCCTAGTCACACTTGTCCTGTCGCCTAAATCTCTGTTGGAGGGGGGGGGGAAATCAGCGGTGCATGTAGTCTGATAACATTTTCAGCTTGTGTGGTGGTGGTGGTGTTTTTTTCCTGGGGTGGTGGTTATTTTGTAATCAATGCCTCCGCTTCGTTGCTATTAGGCTAATGCTAGGTCCTAGCCTGAAACTCCAGTGGCGCCGCGCGCGAGTCGCGAGGGGAAAAAAAAAAACAAGTGGGTGTACCGGACCGTTTCGGAACAAGCACGTTCGGTTTGGTCCACCTGCGTACCGTTTTGGTTGTTTTTTCACTCATTGAACGTTATTAACGGGAGAATATATGCACCGCGGAACTAAATTTCCTGGCCGCGTTTCAGCACGGAGCTATTATCGCGTGGCACGCGCAGCACGCGCAGCATTTAGCCGTTAGCATGTCGTGTACTGTCTCCTGTAATGGCTTTTTTGACGAGCGCACATCCAAAGCTGTGTGGACGTGTTTTCACAAGACTGGATCTGCATCAACATGTCTAACGTGAACGCGCTGGAAACGACGTCACCCGAACGTGAACGAAGAAACAGCAGCTGTTACTGAAACTGCGCTACACCAACAGCTGCATTAAAACTACTGTACTTCATCAGGTGATTTAGATCGGTCCAGAGCAATAACATAAACTGTATTGAGTTTTTAAAGATCTGGATCTTAGTCTGAATGTTGTTTATGCGCAGGCTTTAGTTACTGAGCGTGGCTACATCAATCACGTCAACACTTCAGTCAAAAAGTTCAGCTCTTTATGAAAAAACAACTCCATCGGCTGCCTTTTACAAAAAAATATACAGTATAATTGTGAAGTGATTAATGTTTGTAAGAACATTGAGTTAACATCACCTCTCTTCCCTCAGGCCTGGACCCTGGACCCAACCATCATTGATACATAAGGTGAGCCATATTTGCTTCATAAGTTAGTAGCTAATATAAGTATTCTGTACCAATAATTTAAAATGAAATTTACAATGGTAATGCGGTGTGTTTGTATGTGTATATAATTTATTTATTTTACATGTCAATTGTCACATTTAAAGCTGCACTATGTAACTTTGTAATGCAGTCTGTAACTTTTCTAACATCCATCCATCAATCCATTTTCGTCCGCTTATCCGGGGTCGGGTCGCGGGGGTAGCAGCCTAAGTAGGGAGGCCCAGACTTCCCTCTCCCCAGCCACTTGGAGCAGCTCCTCTGGGGGAATCCCAAGGCGTTCCCAGGCCAGCCGAGAAACATAGTCCCTCCAGCGTGTCCTGGGTCTTCCTCTGGGTCTCCTCCCGGTGGGACATGCCCGGAACACCTCACCAGGGAGGCGTCCAGGAGGCATCCTAACCAGATGCCCGAGCCACCTCAACTGGCTCCTCTCGATGTGGAGAAGCAGCAGCTATACTCTTGAGTCCCTCCCGGATGACTGAGCTTCTCACCCTATCTCTAGGGAGAGTCCAGACACCCTGTGGAGAAAACTCATTTCAGCCGCTTGTATCCGAGATCTCGTTCTTTCGGTCACAACCCAAAGCTCATGACCATAGATGAGGGTGGGAACGTAGATCGATTGGTAAATTGAGAGCTTTGCTTTTCGACTCAGCTCTCTCTTCACCACGACAGACCGGTACAGCGCCCGCTTCAAAATCACACAATAATTTTAGTGTAGAAACCTTGGTAAAAAAAAAAAAAAAACAGTATATATTTTTTTCTGTGCAGAGACCGTCCTTTGCTATAATTAAAAAAATATATACTGTACAGTATATATATGAAAGCTCAGTTGAAAACACTAAAATGATACAGGGTTTCCCCTAGGATTTCTTTTAACCGTGGTGGTGTGGTGACCTCTCGTGTGTGTGTGTGTGTGTGGGGGGGGGTTGGGGTGTTAGATGTAAATTAAACTGTGTACATGACCTTATTAAAAGTTAGTTTAGTGTTCTTAGGACTGAAGACTTTTTGAGGAAAGAGGTTTTTAAACATCTTTTCTGTAATTTTAGTGTTTTCAATTGAAAGCTTTAATATGTTTATGTGAAAAAATTATAGCAGAGGAAGTTCTCTGCACAGAAAAAAAATTATTTATTTTTACTGTTTTTTTTTAACCAAGTTTATCCTGAAACACCTGGTTAAATTTAGAAGATTATATTATGATTAACTACAAGCACCTGAAGCTGACTCAGAGAAGTCTGTGATTTTAGAAAAAAAAAAGTCAAACAAACACGTCTTTAAAAGAGCGTCTCCCCCCTTACCCCCCCCCCGGTAAAGCTGCGGTCCGCTTGCACCTCCACCCTACCCACGTGTGATTAATACAGATTTTTTGCGCAAATAATTACTGATTTTTGATGCTCATTATACAAGAAACCATCTGAAGTCTAAACTTGATGACATTCTAATCTGAGTACCGTATTCGCCGTTGTAAAATACGCACCGGTGTTTAATACGCTTTGTCCAATTATTAACCATAAACAAGAAAAAATTGTACATAATATGCTTCAGTGTTTAATACGCGTCATCGCCACGCGACGCGTCAGCGCCTCATTTGCCCTAATTAAGATGGCGGCGACAGAAGCGAGCGAGTACAAAGAACTTCACAAGGAAATAGGGCTGAACGATTTTGGAAAATAATCTAAGATGGTGTAGTGGTTAGGGCGTTTGACTTGGGACCCGAAGGACGCGGGTTCGCGTCCCGGCCACTACACATCTTGGGGTGTCTATGAGTGCACACCTAATTCTCCAGCTCCCCGAGCGCCCTCTGGCTGCTCACTGCACCACCTGGGGTGGTTGGGTTAAATGCAGAGACGAATTTCGTCCGTGTATGGGGAACATACGCAGATGACAGACAAACACATTATTATTATTATTATTAATTGCGATTATTTTTCTATAAATTGCGATTGCGATTTAAAATGTGATTATTTTTACTGGTTCTGTATTAATTCATATCACTAACGACACAACTGTTTTTTTTTTATCAGATAATTAATGCGCTTTTTCACGCAGAACGTTAGCTTGCTGAGCTAGCTGCTAACCGGGCACCGTCAAAACAGACCCGGCGGTCACATGACCAGCTCGCGCTCAGTCTCGGTGTCTCAGCGTCTAAGCTCAGATACACGTTTAAATGAGCTAACTTACCTGAATTTATAACTTTTATGACTTCTGTCGAGCCTGAAGCAACAGTGTTGGAGCACAGTCTCCTCCTCCGCCCTGCTCTGTTTTGCTCGCTCAGCTGAGCTCCTGCTGCTCGGCGCGGCCACTACTAAGTCACGTGACCAGCTCGCGGTCTCGGTGTTTCAGCCTCTAAGATCAGATTCACGTTTACACAAGCTAACTTACCTGAATTTATAACTTTTATGACTTCTGTCGAGCCTGAAGCAACAGTGTTGGAGCGCAGTCTCCTCCTTGCTCCATTCAGAGCTGCGCGCGGCCAGAGCGGTTCACTACCAAGTCACGTGACCAGTCAAATCGCAACCCGTGCGATTAGAGAATCGCGTTTTAACATATCGCGAGATAATCGCAAATGCGATTAATCGTTCACCCCTACAAGGAAACAAGGTAAAAACAATTATTTCTTTGCGAGAAAAATATATTTCTTAGCTGACTTTATAGCAGACGTGCTCCTGAACTTAACGAAATGTTCAAATCAGCTGGATTTTTAAAAAAAACTTCGCCTAATTTTAGGCAGGCGGCTCGGACCGGACGCTTTGTTTCTTTAAATTTAGCTAAATAAACGCTTAAAAAATATATTTCTTACCTGACTATAGCAGACGGGCTCCTGAGCTGAACCAAATGTGAAATCAGCTGGATTTAAAAATCTGCGGTGTGGTTTATGAGTGGTATCTTGCAAACAAAAACAGCGAACCTCACAGCTAAGCTAAATGCAGCTACCGGTACACCCAGAGCAAGGGGCGGGCAGCGACAGAGTCAGTCCGACCAGAGGAGGCTGTTTTCGGACACATGAGCTAGAAACGTCTGGAAGTGGCCCTCTTCCTCTTCACTCTCTGATGCTGAATCCTCACCAAACGCTTTTCGCGGAGCCGAAGCAGACACTTTACATTGAAAGTCTATGTGGCTGCGCATCTTGGAGCAGCGGGGCGTGACGCGGCGCGTCTTCAGCATTTCAAGCAGCGTAGCAGCACCCGGCAGCCGAGCAGCAGGAAGCCAGAATATTCTTGCTTCTGCTGCTCGTAGCGTCGCAGCAACCACTCGGGAGAGACTGCTATTGTGATGACACAACGACGACGGGACTTTCTGTGGACGAAACCAGCCTCCGGTAGGAAAACCTGGCATTTTTAAATTTGCACTGTCCACTCGAGCGTACATCACCCCAAACATAAAAAAAAAACGTTTTAATCTCAACAAAGACTTTTGGAGTTGCAGTTTGGCTCGTAGAAAACCCACTCAAGTGTTACGTGAAGCTGATTTTATCTGCCCAGTGTACATAAAAACAACACGGATCTGACCGGGAAGGGAGCCACACGCTCCTCCCACTGCGCTTCTGCAGACATGTTCAGTGGGGACAGACATCTGTTGACAAGCAGCAAACACAGAGCATTGGGAGCATTTTGATGCGTTTGGTGAGGATGAGGCATGAGTCCTCTGCTGGCTGCTGCCTACAGCGCCCGTATAGCGGCCGAAACTGGTACTGCACCATTTTTGCCAAAAATGAAAAACGAAGAATCAGAGCGAAAAATGGGTCTAAAAATATGGGGAAAAAATCCATAAATAATACTCTTTGGTGACATTCAAATGAGCAAAAATACAGCGTATTATACACTGGTTTTTACGGTAGGTAATTTAATTGTTTTAAACAAGGATACAACTAAAACATGCAGAACATTTGGTCACATAGAACAGTGTCCAAAGGGTTGATGGGCTCTCCCTCAGAGATGGCGTGACTAGGGTTAACTTAAGGTTCACTAAGATATTAAATCCATAATGAAACAGATGTGGTAAAAATAATGTTTGAAGCTAAATATTACAAAGCAATGAGTCTAACCTCTTCAATATTGCATAGGGCTTGTGTTGTCAGTTCCTCTTGTGGACTGTCCTCTTGTCTTCGCACCTGAAGCAACCCATCCATATGATCTCTGCTTTGTTTTTGGTCCAGTTATAACTAAATCATATCTTCTTTCATATTGTTTCAAATGATCAACTCTTTGCTTCGATTCAACTACAGGTAGTCCCCGACTTACGAGCGCTCTGACCTACAAGCGCCCGGACTTACGAGCTGGCGAAAGAGAAGTAAATTTGTAAAAAATACAGCACTTTTTTGTGTTTTTAGATGAAAGTGTGTTAGCTAACCGTTTGGAAACACGTTTCCGACCATGTTTATGAACTAATATGAATGTTTTTGATGAAAAATGAGTGTTCGTAGTAGCGCTAGCATAAATGTTCCAACTTACGAGCGAAAATCCGGACTTACGAGAACACGTGCTTCGTGTTCCAACTTACGAATTTTCGTGTTACGAGCACCTCGCAGGAACGGAACTCGCTCGTAAGTCGGGGACTACCTGTATTTCTTTTGTCATTTCATGTATTTTCAATCAATCGTTCCTGCTGAGAAGCAAACCTAGTTAGTTCAGAAGACATGAAGTTCAGAGATTTTTTCATCTCCATGTTTTTCATTGCTACAGTACCCTCCCTTCCCAAGCCTGCTCGGCATGACTCGCACAATCCCGGCTTAACATCGTCCAAGCTGGCAGGTCCCGTCACTGGTCTCACTTATCTCATTTGGCGTGGTTACTTCAACTTGGGCCTCGACATCTGCAGCAACTCTGTTTGCCTCTACTCACACCACTTTGGGCCTCTCTTCACCACCTTTGGCTTCTCCTTACACCACCTCAGGCCTCCCTTCACTCCGCTACAAGTCTCTCCTCACAGCACCTCAGACCTTTCCTCACGCCACCATACGTCTCTCCTCATGCCACCTCTGGCCTCCAGCTATGCCACTGCAGGTCTCTCTTCACACCACCTTGGGCCTCTCCTCACGTTGCCACACCAACTTGGACTTTTCCTTACACCACCTTGGTATTTTAAATTTATCCTCTTCCAACCTGAAGGCTTTTTCATACTCCTTTTTATAGGATGGATTCAGATTCATGAACATGTAACACAGTCCCTTTAAAGCTGCACTATGTAACTTTTTAATGTAGTCTGTAACTTTTCAAACAATATATTTTTAACATATTTCTTCACTCTGTCACTATCTACTGACAGACTGATGTTAGACAAAGTAATCTCTGAAAAAAACTATAGTCCCCTTGCTTCTCTATCAGCATTTATAAAAACACTAAAAACACAGAGTGACCCGGACAATGACCAGCCAATAAAAACAGAGTTGTTTGTCACGCCCCAACCCACGCCCCCGCCTGTCCCAGCCTCAGCGCCGCGCACATTCTCATTCAAAGGATTGCAAAGCGATGCAGGACTGATTTGTATGTGACACAAATGTATTAAATATCCCTTCTTCATCCCAGAGCTGGACTTTTATTTTGTTTTTTTGCCAAAAGTCAAGTGATCGCTTCATCCTTCACTCACAGGAATGAGGAAATTGATTTGTCACGACTCACGAGCGAATTAATTCATGTCCAAAGTGGCTAGTGAAGCTCTGCTGATTTCTGCTGGTTTTTGTGTTGTTGGACAAGTGCTCCATGGTTTTATTATATTTTTAAAACGTTTTATTAACATATAATCACAGAATATTGAAGTGCTCCGAGCGGACACACAGCAGGGGGCGGAGCTGCAGAACTCAAGTTCAACAGAGAACGGACTGTGGCTCCTCCTCAGAGTCATATATGGCTCTGAGGGGGAGGGAGCAGAATGCTTTTACCTGATGAAAATATTTCTAAGTCCCAGCGTCCTGCAGAAATTACATAGTGAACCTTTAACTTCACATGTTAATTGTTTGTGTCTCTTTCAACAGACAACACCTACTACACCTGACCTCATGGACAGACCTGTGTCCTCTCCTCCTTCCTCCTGCAGCTCCTCTCCTTCCATCACCTGTGCGTCAACACCTTATGCGTAACAGTGAGTTGAACTTGTTTTCTGTCTGTGTTTTATGTTTTTATTGCAGGTCATGACCGTGCTTTAACTTCACATGTTAATTGTTTGTGTTTCTTTCAACAGACAACACCTGTTGCGCCTGACCTCATGGACAGACCTGTGTCCTCTCCTCCTGCCTCCTGCAGCTCCTCTCCTTCCATCATCTGTGCGTCAACACCTTGTGCCTAACGGTGAGTTGAACTTGTTTTCTGTCTGTGTTTTGTTTTTATTGCAGGTCATGACCGTGCTTTAACTTCACATGTTAATTGTTTGTGTTTCTTTCAACAGACAACACCTGTTGCGCCTGACCTCATGGACAGACCTGTGTCCTCTCCTCCTGCCTCCTGCAGCTCCTTTCCTTCCATCACCTGTGCGTCAACACCTTGTGCCTAACAGTGAGTTGAACTTGTTTTCTGTCTGTGTTTTATGTTTTTATTGCAGGTCATGACCGTGCTTTAACTTCACATGTTAATTGTTTGTGTTTCTTTCAACAGACAACACCTGCTACACCTGACCTCATGGACAGACCTGTGTCCTCTGCTCTCTCTCCTCACCATCCTCCTGCAGCTCCTCTCCTTCCATCACCTGTGCGTCAACACCTTGTGCCTAACGGTGAGTTGAACTTGTTTTCTGTCTGTGTTTTATGTTTTTATTGCAGGTCATGACCCTGCTTTAACTTCACATGTTCATGTTT
>JBBPBX010016089.1:4331-28263 GCA_038048925.1 Garcialebias charrua | reverse complement strand
TTTATTTATAAATAGGACAGAAAGAAAGTAAAGATGGAAAGCAAGACCACAAAACATAACAAACACACACAGAAAGCACAAGGCAAACACACCCGACCGCCGTCTGCAAACCTGCAAAGAACATGATAGAACACAGCAACAAAACACATCTGTATAACAGACCTAGAACATTCATGGCTTTGCAGTAGATTTCTATAAATATATACACTTACACCTACATATATTTATATACATACATATATACATACACATGCATATGCAGTCACATGCACATCTACATATCTACATACGATACCTACATGTGCATCCCGCATCTATTTGTGTGTGGTTATGAGCATGCATAAGTGTATAAGGCTTCTCTAATAGAACATTCAATAGTGACCGCGAAGCATCAGAGACCCGACCCCCAAGACCCGAGGCAGACAAGGGGGGGGACCAGAGCCCAAGACCCCAAGAGGGACCCCGAGCACAGAGCCCCCAGGACCACCCAGACAGGATGAACCACATGCCCACCCCCCAGATCCGACCATAGGGGAGAACCGGAAGAGCCCCATCAGCGACTACACACAATGACCCCCCGGGGCCTACAGCGACGTACTCACAGACCCCAGCCGGAACCCGCTGCACCGATGTAGCCCCAGGACTAGGCACCTAGGCCCGGGCACCGAGGACGCTCACCCCTCAGGCCCCGGCCCAACAGGACCATAGGACCCGATCCCCACCTGGCATTTACCAGGCCGAGCCGACCCACGCCCAAGCACCCCGCCCCCGACAAGCACGCCGGTAGGCAAAAGGCACACCCCACTAGGGGTGGCAGGGGCGCGACACCAATCAGCCCCAGCTGTATCAAAGAGGGGGCAGTCGAAGTCCCGGCCTGACAAATAATCATTCATATATTTATATATATTATATATATTATATTTACTTTATAACACACTTGTAGTCCCGCATTTAACTTATTGTATCAATGTTTGGGGTACAGCATGTAAAACCATAACAATGCCTATTTTTATTCTGCAAAAAAGAGCTGCAAGAATTATAACAAGAAAGAGTTATTGTCACCCTTCTAATGTTCTGTTTTGTCAATTGAAATTACTTAAGTTTTATGATTTGGTGGATTATAATATTCTTCTACTTATGTTTAAAGCTCAGAATTGCTTGCTACCATCAAACATTCAAGCATACAGTATTTTGTAAAAAGGAAGAGTTGTTATAATTTGAAGGGAATAGATATTTTTGTTAAATCTAAGTATAGGACCAGTTTAAAGGGTCGGTCTACTACAATACAGGGAATAGGTATGTGAAATGGTTTGGAGGATGATGTAAAATTAGTGAAGTCAATGTTTATATTCAAGAAAAGATCAAAACTATTTTGTTGGAACGATATATATAACTGATTAATGTCTATTTTGTTAAACGTGAAATTTTGATGAGTTAAAGTTGTAGTATGTAGTTTTTGGAACACGCTGGAACTCAGAAACATTTTGAACAGAGACACGTTTCTGTTCCCTCCCCCTTGCTCTCGCTGAACTTCAGCAGCCTCCTTAGCTCCGCCTCCACTGCATGTCCTGTCGCAGACGCTACAATATTCTGTGTTTATATGTTAATAAAATGTTCTAAAAAATCAAATAAAAACATGGAGCGCTGATCCAGCACACCAGAACACCATGAAACCTGCAGAGCCTCGTGCAGCCACGTTGAACCCGAGTTTAATTCGCTCGTGACAAATTCATTCATTTCCTCGTCATTTCAGCCATGGAGTCAGCGGAGGAGGAAGCGATCACTTGACTTTTGGCCAAAAAACAAAAGAAAAGTCCAGATCAGGGATGAAGAAGGGGAATTTAATAAATTTGTGTCACATACAAAACAGTTCTGCATCGCTTTGCAATCCTTTGAACGAGAACGTGCGTGGCCGCTGGGGCTGGGACAGGAGGGGGTATGGGTTTAGGGGCGTGAGAAGCTCTGTTTTTATTGGCTGGTTAAAAACTCTGTTTTTATTGGCTGGTTAACGGTGGGTCACTGTGGGTTTTTAGAAATGCTTTTAGTACCACCTGGAGAAGCAAGGGGAATATAGTTTTTTTTCAGAGATTACTTGTCTAACATCAGTATGTCAGGAGATAGTGACAGAGTGAAGAAATATATTAAAAATAAATTTTTAGAAAAACTACATACTGCAGCTTTAAGTATTTTGCTGCATTATATATATATATATATGAATGATTATTGTTTGAAATGATAGTTTGAATTGATTTTGTTTAAGAAGGAGCAGATATGATAAGAAATTTTCTTCTTCTGCTTCCTTTCATTTTAGGTTTTTTATTTTTTATTTTGAAAATGTATTTGTGTTTTTAATGGAAATGAAATGAAATGAATGAATAAATAAATAAATAAATAAATATTGATTCAAATATGTCATTTCTAATGTTTAATTCTTGAGAAATGTGTGCTTTAAGTACTTTGTAATAATCTTGAAGATAATTACTTGCCTTATTGTTCTGCTAGAATGAAAACTTTCAAGGCAGAGAAAAGACTTTAACCTTTTAAACCTCCTCAAAATCTAATTCTGACCTGATTGGTTGCGAAACTACCAAAAATAAATAAAACACCCTTTCTCATGGCTTAACCAATCCGTAGTCTGTTTTAGAGAGAGTCAGAGAGTCAGAGAGTCTTTATTGTCATTTGCACCGCATGTGGTACATGAGATGAAAACGAGATTATGTACACGAGGTCCCAGTTACATCCAACAACAAATGAAAGAGAAAAACAGTAATAACATCGAGAACTAACTAAGAAAAACATCAACTAGTAATACACTAAGCCTAATATAGTGGGAATAAACAGCAGCACGAACATGAGTTTGTATGAGCAGATGGTCACAGATGAACACAGATGAACACAGCAACAAGAAAACATATCAGCATCACCATGATGTGATATTTTGCAGTGTTTATTTTAATTTTATTTTTATTTATTCATGAGTCTAACAGCCTCAGGGTAGAAGCTGTTCCTCAGTCTAGTGGTTCTACACTTGATGCTCCTCAACCTCCGTCCTGAGGGGAGTGGGGCAAAGAGTGAGTGTGCTGGATGAGTGAGGTCTTTCATGATACAGGTGGCTTTAACACAGATGCTTGAGTTTCACTTCTTGAGAAGCACCTGCCAGAAAGACGTCTCGAGAAAGAGAGATGGGAGGAAAAGATGGACTTTATAGAACACCGTACTTAACTGTTCATCAGAACCAGTTTGGACTCACAACTGTTACCAGAACCAGGCTGAAATAACGTCAGTATCCTGCTGTGAGCCAGTTTACTACAGAGCCAGCTGCAGAAGAAGGTGGACAATCCGCCTTTCAAAACACCATCAGTCCACTTGGAGAAATGTCCACCTCTGAGTACCTGGTCGGACAGATGCACCAGCCCTGGACTCAAGTGGGAACTGTTGCATCCCGGTAGGACAAAGCTTTTCCAATGCTTTTCTGGTGATCAAGGTGTACACACTTAGAAGCAGCTTAGATACATTTTAACCACTTCACAAACAGAAACCAGCCCTATATGTGCTCCTTGTAGCACTTTGAGATTTTCATTAATGAAAAGTGCGTTATAAATTGAATTCATTATTATTATTATTATTATTACTATGTCTGCCTTTAAAGTTTCAAATTAACCCTGGGGTGTCAAACACTTACAAAAGGGGGCCAAAATTAAAACCTCTTTCAAACTAAGGGCCAGTTTCAGAAGCTACATTTGCCCCTTTTCCACTGTCACAGTGCGGGTCGGATAGTTCCGGCTCGACCCATGTAACTCAAGTCAGAAACTCAACATATTTTCTTGGTTGCAGGTTCCTCAACAAGAGTTTGATTGGTCACATTTGACATTCTCTGTTGTGCTTTCAACATCATAATCAAATATTCCTGAAAAAGTTAAAGTGATCAAAGTATTTTACATTTAAAATGACAACTTGGGGGCCAGATAAGATGTCAATGAGGGCCGCATTTGCCCCCAGGGTCTTGAGTTTGACACATATGAGTCAGACCATTGATTCAGTTATTTGGTATTTGATATTTTATCATGCATATACCTCACTAGCCATATAACAGATCATTATTTTTATACTTTGTAATAAAATACATAAAATTCATAATTGAATCTGTGCGTATTTTGTCTTAGCTGTGTATTAACTGATTTAATCTCTTTTAACACTAGAGTGACTGAATTTTCAAGATCCTGAGGACAAACCCCCTCCTTCTCCTCAACAATTTGTGGGCCATTAACTGACTTTTGTTATACATATGGGACACTGAATATGCAGGTAACGCAGACACACCCACCACGTCTGACTGCATTCCAATGTTTCTCAAGGTCTCCTATTCACATGTTTTTGCCCTGGAGATGTGTTGAGTGGAGGCACAAAACTTTAACTTTAACTCAATTTTGGGATATTTGGAATGCCTAAGAGCAGGGATTTAGCATTTTTCCAAATGTCCCATTCATTTATTGCAAATCTGTGTTTTGGGACATTTGGAAATACTTATAATGCGAATGTTGTGCATTCCAAATGTTCCATTCTAACGAGTGTATCCTCGCTTATTTTTCAATTTTTTTTCTAAATTTTACATTATTTTTCAAAACTTATTTTTTGTCACAGTTTATGCATCTTGAACCTAATTCCCTCTGCCATATCTGCTGATTTTGGACTGAGGGGTGGGGGTGTGTAGGTGTAGAATTAATGAGCTGTGGGGTCATTAGCATGTGAATCGATATTAGCTAGCTCACAGAAAGGGAGCGGGGGATTTAGAAACCAAGTTCACTTGCGCAAAAAAGCGCAGCCTTAGTCAAAGTAGTGTTTAAACACGAGAGAAGAACTCTGTCCATCCATCCATCCATCCATTATCTTTGAACCGCCTCTTCCATTTTGGGTCACAGGGGTCACCGGTGTCCAGCAATCACTGTGCGAGGGGCGGGGTGAACCCTGGACAGGTTGCAAGTCCATCACAGGGACGCATAGAGACGAATGAGACAAACAACCATTCACTCTCTCACTCACACCTATAGACAATTTAGGGTTACCGGTCAGTCTAACATGCATGTTTTTGGTCTGTGGGAGGAAACCAGAGAACCCGGTGAAAACCCATGCATGCACGGAGAGAACATGCAAACTCCACCCAGAAAGGCCTCTGGACCAGGATTTGAACCGGGGACCTGCTCGCTGAGAGGCACCAGCTCTATCAGTTGGCCACCGTGCTGCCCCCTACATAAGTCAATATCCAAAATGGTCGCCATCAAATTTAGGCCTACATGTAAACTGGCCAGCCCAATCATTTGAAGAAACAATGCCGCTAGTTTTTATATTAATTAAAAGTACAGTTTCTTCAAATGATTTGGGTGGCCCAAGAGATTAATCTCCCACTGACTCCGCCATTCCTCCTGGAAATGGATAAATGTGCTCCTCGGACAAGCAAAAAAATAATAATAAAAAAATAAAAAATAAAACATACCTCTATTCAAGAACTACAATCATTTACTATTCAAATCCCCCAGTGATGGGGGACATCTGAGTACAGTACTACAATATTTTCTAAGTTCTCCTAGTCTCAGAGCAAGCAACAATTGATCTCACATAAAACTCAACCAGCTAATGAGTGCAGAGCAACAACAGAGGGAGCCATCGCTTAAAAACAACAATTTTCTCCAGAGCAGACTGTCTCTGATTCACAATCCTACAGAGGGACCCACCTCCACACCTCTTTCTCCCTCCCTCTGTGTACCTCCTCTCTCTTCTCCCTCCAGAGGGGAGGGATGAGAGCAGGAGCTGGCTCCAGAACTGTGGTCACCAGAACAGAAGTGTGCTTGGCTCCACGCTCTGTGTCTCCTGCACAGCAGCAGCAGCAGCAGCGCCCGGCCACGCAGCCAGCCTGAGTGCCATGTCTGACAGCTGTGTGGCCAAAAGGTTGCAGCTCCTCTGAGGGGAAGGTGGCATCTTGCTTTGAGGAGGACAGAAGAGAACAAGAAGACTGACCAGTTGCTGCGAGAGCGGGAGGGAGGGGGGGATGTAACTGAAAGCCCCCTTCCTCTCCTCACTAAACAGAGCAAAACGGAGGGCTTTGGAGTATTCAATTTTTTTTTCCGTTTTATATTTTTCTTATTCCTCATCGCGGTGCTGGGAGGTGCTTCTTCTTTTCATATAGTCTCTCTCACCATCATTTGCCTCCTCATTTACTTCTCCATCTACGTGGTGTATAATTTCTTATATTTATGAGTGAGAGAACGGAGAGAGGAGTTCTGATTTCATCTTTTTTTTGTCTTTTAACCCTCACTCCTCAACCACACCATTCCCATCACTCCATCCTTACCATTTCATGCCTTATCAGTTCATCCCCCCCACCATCTCACACCTTCTCCTGTCTCTAAGATCTGATGCTTTATGAACCTGGATTAATTTTCTTCAGAGACAACTAAAAAACTCCTCATGAATGACCTTTTTTGTTCCTCTTTCCTTCTCTTTTGGTCCCTTCACCCATTTTCTTTGCATCACACCCTTGCGGGATTCTTTAATGTTACTCTAGGTAGGTTAACTATTGTTTAGTGTTTGTCTCTCTGTCTGTCTGTGTGTATTTGTGTGTGCTTTACGTAGACATAAAACACACATCAACACACACATGCACTCACACACTAAACTAAGCCTGAAGAGAAGGGTCATCAGTGGTTGTTGGTTTGTCTGCACATCGTTTTTTTTTTATTTCTCCTCCTCAGTCCATCTGATTGTCATCAAGCACACACACTCTTTTTATTGTTGTCTTTAAGAAATCCTTTTTGGTTCATGTCATATCGTCCCTCTTTTGATTTAGTAAATATATTTATTGCAACCTGTTGTAGAAATAAAAGTTAGCCCTTTAAAGATCTTCAGTCTCAGTTGTAACTGATATTTATTGAGCTTCACTCGGAATAATGGCAGTGTGGAGTCAGTAAAATCAAATTTGACGTCTGATTAGTTATTTTTGTTCTGCGAGTCCATCAACAGTCATTATTCTATTCCGGCCTCTGCTCCTTCCCATCCCACACAACCTTAGATGTTCCTGCATGTTTTCCTCCCACTTTTCCCTTACATCCATTTGTTGTTTCACACTCGGAAGCCTTTTTTGTTGTTGTCCCAACTCTTTTGTCTTCATGATCATCCTTGTGCAAGACAGTCGGGGTGACATTATCAGGATGTTGATCTGTGGACTGAGCTGGTGAGGCTTTTGTTTTGAACGTGAGATGTGCAGGTCGTGGATAGACAGAACTGATAGACAGAACTGATGATCCCATTCCATTCGTCTGAACTTCTGGCTCTTTGAGCTGTTTTGAAGCATCAGACTGTTTCTAACAGCCCTGTGTTTGTGGACGTGGACATTCATCTGAAGCTGCTGCTCTCTCAACCTTAAAGCAGACAAGTAGCTCAGGCCCACATCAGCTACTGTTAGTCTTCCAGCCAAGCAGCTTATCATGGACCTTTTAGAAAGGGCGTACCAAGTCCCTCTTTCTTGCTGAGAGGAGGATGTCATCATGAAGGAACATGAAGGACCACTCGTTTGGCTCGGTCTTTGCTTTGTGTCTCCACTCTGCTCCTCTTTAAAACATCTCCACTACACTCTATAAAAGTATGTGTTGCAGAAAAGAGTTCATTAGGTGAGTAGTGAATGAATTCAGCACTCACTGCTTCTCCCCGAGTAAAGTGCATGCACATGCATGGAGCGGAGGGTGGGTGTGTAGTCGAAAACGTGTCCACGGGAGCGCGAACACAGCTGATCGAGTAGGAGCGTGCACGTGTTTGTTTGCATTTTGGGGACAAATTCTGCATGAACGTCCATCAGCAGGTCCTCTGTGAAGGCTGGTTCAGATATTTTCCACCAAAATCACGTGCACGGAGAACTCTTCCTTCCTTCCTGCTGCTGTGTCTGGTTGTTCATCAGACCATGCCTTTGATCTCTTCTTTTAAGATATTTTCACTGGATCTTTATAGATTTTACACCCCTGCCCAAAAAACAGTGAATCTGGTCAAATCTCTTTCCATCTGCTTACATACCACATTTATTCTACTCATCTTCTCCTCTTTAAGGTGTAGAAAAAAAGCATTTGACACTTTTGTCATTTTGAAACCAATGCCACATTGATTGCCTTTTCTCCACCTCCATCACATTTTGTCTTGGCGGTGATGGATCTGCAGCAGATCTCTAGAAATTATGTGAATAACTCTGTAAATAAACCGATTTGACGTGACTCGTGCACTGGCTTTGCTGTACTCGACTCTCAGAAAAACCCTGATGAGAACACAGTGACGTAAAAAGCTGTTCATGTCCAAGTGCATCTATCATGCTTGATAAAGTGGTCCAACGCCCTGTTCACCTGTACACAACCAGAGGCCAGAGGCTGGATCAAGCAGCTAAAAGAATATATAATCTATAATAATTATACCAAACAGGTCTTGAGATATTTTAGAAATGAAAGCTTAGATTCCTTGAAGGACTCGCTCTTCATGCCAGAGTTTTAAACTAAGATCATCTTAAGTCTTTGAAAATACATTTGTGAACAATCTAATGTGACATCAGGGGATGTCTCACTCAGAGTATGTGCTGTGACTGACTCTCAGCTACTACCACACCAAATTTGAGCTCAATAGCTGTGAAACTGACTGAGTTGTAGCCACTTTTACGTTTTCTAAAGTCAGTTGGTGGTACCGACCATCTTCAGATAGATTTACTCCAAAAGTGAATCAGCTGGAGGTGTTTATCAGAAAATTACTTCCTGCAATTTTCATTAAAATGTGTCCAACCTCTTCAAAAATATGTAGTTAGATATACTAAAATAATAAACACAACAAATATTTTGGTTTATGTTCCATCAATCATTTGAAAAAGTAGTTGATTGCTAATTTTCACAGAACATCGCCACCTCTAAAGGTCTAATCATTCAGGACATTTAAAAAAAAGGTTAGGATACAAAACCTTGAAATGGACAAGCTCACTTCCTAAGTTTCAACTGAATAAAAAGGCTTTATCTCAAAAAGATAAGTTAACAAACCATCAAAACCCATTCATTTCATTTGAAAAAATATTACTTCCATAAATAAAAACAAACGCAAATAAAAAAATAAAAAATATATATATTTTCAAGCTCAGCCCGAAGGAGCGGCATGGGTTTGCCTTCCTGTGGACCCACCACCTGAAGGAGGGTCCATAAAAGTTGGGTGCGTGAGGCTATGGGCAGTGGCCAAAGGTGGGGACCTTGGCGCTCTGATCCTGGCTTACCAAAGCTGGCCCTTGCGACATAGAATGTGACCTCTCTAGCAGGGAAGGAGCCTGAGCTTGTGCGTGAGATTGAGAGATACCGACTAGATACAGTTGGGCTCACCTTGATGGACATCATGGGCTCTGGAACTGACCTCCTTGAGAAGGGCTGGACCTTATTCCACTCTGGAGTTGCCCATGGTGAGAGGCGTTGAGATGGTTTGGATCTACTTGTAGCCCCCCAACTTGGTGCCTGTGTGTTGGAGTTTCGCCGGTAGATGAGAGGGTGGCTTCCCTTCGCCTTCGGGTGGAAGGATGGGCTCTCACTGTTGTTTGTGCCTGTGCGCCAAACTGTAGTTCAGAGTATCTGGCCTTCTTGAAGTCCTTGGCAGGGGTGTTGCAAGGTGTGCCAGCTGTGGAATCCTTTATTCTGCTGGGGGACTTCAATGCCCATGTAGGTAGTATGACACTGTGGCCTGGAGGGGCATGATTGGGAGGAACAACCTCTCTGATCCGAACCCGAGTGGTGTTCTGTAACTTGTTGGACTTCTGTGCTAGTCATAGTTTGTCCATCACGAACACCATGTTCGAGCATAAGGGTGTCCATAAGTGCACTTGGCACCAGGATGCCCTAGGTAACAGATCGATGATTGACTTCATAGTCGTGTCATCTGATTTGCGGCCATTTGTTTTGGACACTCAGGTGAAGAAAGGAACTAAGCTGTCAACTGATCACCACCTAGTAGTGAGTTGAATCAGATGGTGGGGGAGTTGTCGGACAGACCTGGTAGACCCAAACATGTAGTGATGGTTTGCTAGGAACACCTGGCAAAAGAACCTGGCAGAGAGATCTTCAACTCACGACTTTGGGAGAGCTTTAACCGCATCCCAGCTGAGGTGGGGGACATTGAGTCCAAGTGAGCCATGTTCCGAACCTTGCTTGTTGAGGTAGCTGCCTTGAGCTGTGGCTGCAAGGTTGTTGGTGCTTCTCACAGTGGCCATCCACAAACTCGGTGGTGGACACCCTGGGTTAGGAAGGCTGGCAAGCTGAAGAAGGAGTCTTATCGGGTCTTGTTGGCCTGTGGGACTCTGGAGGCAGCTGAGGAGTACCGGAGGACCAAGCGGTCTGCAGCCTTGGCTGTTGCTGAGACAAAAGCTTGGATGTGGGAGGAGTTCGGTGAGACCTTGTCTAGAAACTCTCGGTTGGCTCCGAGGAGATTCTGGCAAACCATCAGGTGGCTGAGGAGGGAAAAGCAGCCATTTTACTAACACTGTGTTCAGTGAAGGTGGGGTGCTATTGACCTCAACCAGTGATGCCATCGAGAGGTGGAAGGAATACTTGTGGGACCTTCTCAATCCCACCAGCATGTCTTCCATGGAGGAAGCTGAGTCGGGGGACTTGGGACTGATCTGTCCATAACCGTGGCTGAAGTCATTGAGGTAGTTAAAAAGCTCCAAGGCAGCAGGGCTCAGGGAGTGGATGAGATTCACCCTGATTTCCTTAAGGCTGTGGATGTTGTGGGGCTGTCTTGGCTGAAACACCTTTGCAAAGTCACGTGGACATCAGGGGCAGTGCCACTGGCTTGGCAGACTGGGGTAGTGGTTCCCCTCTTCAAAAAAGGGGACTGGAGGGTGTGCTCCAATTATAGGGTCATCACTCTCCTTAGCCTCCCTAGCAAGGTCTATTCAAGGGTACTGGAGAAGCTAGTCCAGGTGTTGGTCAAACCTTGGATCCAGGAGGAACAATGTAGGTTCTGTCCTGGCCGTGGAACACTGGATCAGCTCTTTACCCTCACTAGGGTCCTTGAGGGGTCATGGGAGTTTGCCCATCCAGTCTATATGCGTTTTGTGGACTTGGAGAAGGCATTCAACCATGTTCCTCGGGGTGCACTGTGGGGGGTGCTCCATGAGTATGGGATTGGAGGCCCGTTGTTACAGGCTGTTCAGTATACAAGCTTTGCGAGAGTTTGGTTTGCATTGCCGGCAGTGTCGGACCTCTTCAGGGTGGGAGTTGGACTCCACCAGGGCTGCCCATTGTCACCGATTCTGTTCATAACTTTTATGGACAGAATTTCTTGGAGCAGTCAGCTGGCAGAAGGTTTCCGGTTATGTGGCCTCAGGATTCCATCTCTGCTCTTTGCAGATGATGTGGTCCTGTTGGTTTTCATCATGCGTGATCTTCAGCTCTCACTGAAGTGGTTCACAACTGAGTGTGAAGTGGCTGGGATGAGAATCAGCACCTCCAAATCTGAGGCCATGGTCCTCAACCAGAAAAGGGTGGATTGCTCTCTTCAGGTCGAGAGTGAGGTTCTGTCTCAAGTGGAGGAGTTCAAGTATCTCTGGGTTTTGTTCTCGAGTTAGGGAAGAATGGAGCATGATGCCGGGTCCCCACCTAAATTGTCAGAACGCTCCTGCCACCCCCTTTTGGCCGCTTGTCACTGATGCCGGGCACCCACTGGGACGCGTCTGATGACGCGCACTAGGGGGAGGCAGAGGGTCATCAGTTGTTGTGTTTTCATGCTGCTGGCAGATAAAATCAGCAACACGTGACCCCCGCTCCTACTGGAGTGGGTTTTCTACGAGCCGAACTGCAGCTCAGACAGTCTTTGTTGAGATTAAAACGTTTTTTTTTTATGTTTGGGGTGATCGTACGCTGAGCGGACAGCAGCAACTGTTTAAAATGCCACGTTTCTTACCGGAGTTTGGTTCCAATTCATGGAGGCACGATCGGGTAAGTTTAAAAAGTCCAAAAAAAGTCCCGTTGTCGTTGTGTAATCACATAGCAGAGGCTCTCCCGACTGTTTGCTGGACGCGTCGAGCCACCAGAGATCGAATTTTATGACGTTGGCGGCTCGACGTAGCTCGATGCGTAGGTTGCTTTCGGACGCGCGCGTGCGTGGAAAGGAACTGCCGCGTGCCGCTTCAATCACTCAAAACGCGCCGCTTCACGGTTCGCCGCGCCTCGACGCGTCTCGACGCGTCTCCACATAGACTTTGAATGTAAACAGGCCGCTTCAGCTGCCCGACACGGGTCCGGTGGGTACCAGGCATGAGAATGACAGATGGATCGGTGCAGCATCTGCAGTATTACGGACTCAGTACCGGTCCGTTGTAGTGAAGGGAGATCTGAGCTGTAAGGCAAAGCTCTCTGTTTACCGGTTGGTCTACGTTCCTACCCTCACCTATGGTCACGAGTTCTGGGTTGTGACCGAAAGAATGAGATTGCAGATACAGGCAGTTGAAATGAGTTTTCTCCACAAGGTAGCTGGGCTCTCCTTTAGAGACAGGGTGAGAAGTTAAATTATCTGTGAGAGACTTGGAGAAGAACCGCTACTCCCCCATGTTGAGAGGAGCCAGTTAAGGTGGTTTGGGCATCTGGTAAGGATGCCCCCTGGGCGCCTCCCTAGGGAGGTGCTTCGGGCATGTCCAACTGGGAGGAGACCCCGGGGAAGACCCAGGACATGCTTGAGAAACTATGTCTCTCGGTTGGCCTGGTAACGCCTTTGATTCCTCCCAGAAGAGCTAGAGGAGGTGGCTGTGGAAAGAGATGTCTGGACCTCTCTGCTCAAGCTGCTGCCCCCGCAACCCGACTTCGGAATAAGCAGAAGATAATGGATGGATGGATTCATTTTTACACACAAAAAGGAAAACATGTTCATAGTAACACTAAAGCTTTAATTTTTTCTAAATATTTTTTTCATAAGCACATACTGTCTTCAAGAGTCAAAGCAGTGGGGTCACAGTGATGAGCCAAAATAAACATTATTGAGTTGATTTATTCAAATATTCACTGTATTATCCTGTGTGAGTCAATCCATGAGTATCATATCAAAACTACCATGAGAGTCACATGAAATTAAATGATAAAGGAGCTGAAACACAAAATGGATATTTATAAGAGAAAATTTGATGAATGAATAATTTATTCGACCACCAGACAGGATTAAAATTCTGCACATATAAATATCCGCTGCCAGTTTTCTTCCATGCTTAATTGTGTGTATACACCTGCAACTCCCTCCACTTACAAATACAAACAGTTTTAGATGCACGTTAAAATTAACTTCTGCTAGATTGAAAGACGTTAAGACAATAACATAAGTAATGATAAATAAAATAAGTCAGGTTTTTATTATATTATTTTTTTTTGCTATAAATAGATTAAATACAGTTAAAAACATTTACAATGTTAAACATATTCCTAAATAGACGGAAATCTAAAAAAAATTAGTTAAATATTTTATAAATCTTTGAGAAGAAAGAAATGTTGAACATGAATCTATCTCTATTTCCGATCATAAATGAATTGGAGATGGCCCAATCTAGAACAGAAAAAAAGTTTTATGTAAAGTAGACTGCTCAGAGGCTATTTTAATTTAATTTTTTCATTTTTATTTACAGAAGGTGGGCAACACAGTGGTTCAGTTTGTAGAGATAGTGTCTCTCAACGATAAAGTCACCTGTTCAAATCTTGGTCTGAGGCCTTTCTAGGTGGAATTTGCATGTTCTCTCCATGCTGCGTGGGTTTTCTCCAGGTACTCCGGTTTCCTCAGACAGACCAAAAACATGCAAGTTAGACTGATTGGTGACTCTAAATTGTCCCTAGGTAAGAGAGAGAGTGCATGTTTGTTCGTCTCATTTGTCTCTATTTGTCCCAGTGATGGACTGAAGACCTGTCCAGAGTGTCTCCCGGCTCTTCACACGGCGATGGCTGGATATGGTCACCATGACCCAGAGACCCGAAACAGAAGAAGTGGGGAAAATATAATGAATGGATGGATGGATGGATGGATGGATGGATTTACAAAAGTCAAGAGCAGACATGCTTAGATATTGGAAATGGGAAATCTGAGCATAAAAGCTCTTAAAATGTTTCTAGGATTCTTCAGTTCTTCAAATCTTCCACTCAACTCATGCAGGGTTAATAACTGACGTGATAATAAGAGCTAATAAAATAAATTCTAAATCCAGTATGAACAAAACCTTAACCAGGTTGTTGTGAAAAATCAAACACTAAGCTGATATTTCAATGAGAAACTAAGGTAAATGAAAGGAGCCCTCATTAAAGCAAAGCCCATCACAAGAGTTTTGTCAACATTTTTCCAGTGGTTCATGAGATACTTTGCTAATAGACAGGCAAATTAATACTAAATAGCAATTACAAGATGATTGCTTTATTATAGCCTGCATTTGCATCAGTAACAAAGAACCCGTTCTTGAATTCATTAGACTACATATTTAGTATTTAGGGCGTTAAACAGAACACAAAAGGCTGTTGAGTCATAAAATATACAAACCAGTTATGTCTAAGTGAATTTTACATCAAGGTTTCATTGATGATTACATATAACAAGTATTTATTAAAAAAAAATTCACAAATGTGCACATACATTCAGTAAAAATATAAATATGTTGCTAGTTCAGAATATTAAGAAACTACACAACATTGCAGTTCTCTGATATTTTTCATTTTCCCAGATAAACGTTTAATGCCTCCAACAATCTTCTGTTGTATCTGTCCCATGTGTTTTCCACAGTAAGCATGGAAGGCTAAACAATGCATCTGCATGACTGCATCCAACTATTTCCTTTGTGTCATTCTCTTCAGAAGCTTTGCCTTTGCAGTATGTCTCCATCTTTTTTGGACAAAACAAAATGCTGTATGTTGATGATGATGATGATGATGATGCCTCATCATTGTGGGCCAAGCTGTTTTCCTCGTCTCCACCAAAGATGGAACTGAATTAATAGGAAGCTTATGTCCTGAGTTTTGTTCACCATGTTTGTCAAAGCAGGGACCATTTTAGGAGCCGATAGGCTAAATTAATGTGGCGACACGCACGTCTTTATTCTGTAATTGGTTACACTTCTGTTCTGACAGGGCGTTGCTGCTTTCGCCTTCAGAAGAGCTGTTTATGAGCACTTTGTTAAAATTAAACAAAGGATGTTACATGCATCACATGCTGGGTTTTTAATTTCAGACATTTAAATCAAAAAGGGCTTGTATAAAGAAAAGTAAAGTTTTTTTTTACAGCTTCGTCATTTTTAAAATTTGCTTTGTTTTTTTTATTGAATTTAAATTTTTGTAGTTTTCTTGGTGATTCAGGAAGTGACTGTTTAAAGGCTAACAGATACCTGAAACATCATACATAAATAAAGACAGACAGACAGACAGACAGGCAGACAGGCAGGCAGGCAGGCAGGCAGGCAGGCAACCACAGCCAGTTATGAATCTTAGTGCACTGTGATAGACAGCATCCAACATCTGCAGGGTGCTTATGGGAGCATTCATGTAGATAATGTCACCGTAATCAATGGAGGGAAGGAAAGTCACAGTTACAAGGTGTTTCCTAGCATTCAGAGTTAGACAGGATCTGTTTATGAAAAAGAAACCCAGTTTAACTTTCAGTTTCTTTACTAGGTTTCCCACATGGAGCTTAAAAGAGAGATACGAGACGACCAAGATACCCAAACATTTATAGGAATCAACTAACTCAATAGGGAAACATTTCGAGGATGAAATCAGAGGAAGAACTGCTGGGACCGACTTCCTGTTTGAAAAAAGCATCCCATTTGGTTTTATTAGCATTTAAGACAAGTTTGAGACTGAACAAATCTGACTGGATGATATCGCGTATTGCAAAATCTGGAAAGCCTTAGTAACTGTTTTAGCTCGACAATAAACAACTGTATCATCAGCATAGAAATGTAAGGATGCATCAGGGATGCTCTGACTTACATTAGCTATGTACTGTAGATTGTAAAGAGGGTGGGTCCCAAGTCTGAGCCTTGTGGTACACCATTGTTGACTGTTAAATAACTCGAAAAAGTACCATTATGTTGAACACATTGCATCTGATCGGAAAGATAGTTAGAAAACCAACCAATGGTGTGAGCTGAGAAACCGATTTCTGAGAGCTTATGACACAAGATGTTATGATCCACAGTGTCAAAAGCTTTAGACAGGTCTAAGAAAAGTGCAGCACAATAATCCTTAGCATCCAATGCTTCAACGATGTCATTAAAAACCTTCAGTGAAACAGCCGTTGTGCCGTGTTGTTTCCTGAAACCAGATTGATGGGGAGGTAAGATGTTAAATGAGTCCAGGTAATTTTTGATTTGAGAGTTTATTAATTTTTCTAGAACCTTGGCTAAAATGCAGAGTTTAGAGATCGGTCAATAGTTGTTCAGTGAAGTGGGGTCACCTCCCTTCAGCCAAGGAAGAACAAAGTCTGTTTTCCAAGCATCCGGAATGGTGTTTTGGCTTATGGACAGATTAAAGATGTGGGTCACAGGGACTGTGATGATATGAGCAGCCAGCCTTAAGAAATAAGGTGGAAGTTCATCTGGACCTGCAGATTTTTTAGGATCAAGATCTTTTAACAGTTTATTTACCTCACTGACTGAGAACGGAGAAAAAGAGAAGGTGTGATTAACTGAGGATTTACTTGTAGGAGGGATTTGATTTGTAGAACTTTAGTTATTAGGTGAAGTGGCTGATTTTCCATTAGTAACTGTGTCAAATAATGAACTAGAAGCAACAAAATGTTTTTTGAAACAGTTCAGGATCTCGTGCTTATTTGACACAGGAACAGAGTTAATGAGGAGTTGTGATGGGAGGTCAGATGATTGGGGGATGCCTGAGAGAGACTTGATGGTTTTCCAGAATCTTTTAGGGTCGTTTAGATTTTTGGAGGTCTGAAGAAATAATTACGTTTTGCAGCTTTGATGGCAGTTGTGCATTTATTCCTCAGCTGCCGAAAATTCAACCAATCAAACCTTGTATTTGTAAAATATAATTATAACATTCAAATAATGTGTTCAGGATGACTCTCAGATGCTACCACACTAAATGTATCCCAGACAGTATTTGTAAAGTACAGAGTAAGAGCCATAAGGTATCTTTTTTTTATTTTTTATTGTGGCCATCTTAAATTTGGTTGCTTCAAAGATTTAAAGATTCTTTATTGTCAGTTACACCCATATGCTCAGAACATACAGGAAAACTGAGATAGATTTCTCTCTCAACTTATAAAATGGAAATAGGTTTTGAAAATAATAAAAAATAAATAAAGCTACAAATTACAGCCTGACCAATATATCGGTAGAGCCTATAATTTGGGCCAAGATAGGCGTTTGGGGACATGTTCATAGCGGTGATAATTGTCCCATTATGTGCTGATAGCACTTCTAATTTTCACCCCTAAAAATGCAGTCAAACAGCCATAATTGTACAATGTATCCAGCAGAACCAGAGGATGGCATTTCGTTGTTTACGTAATATTTTTTATAACACACTGATAACTTTATGGTGAATAGCAGAGGATAGAAAATGTGAACGCACATTAGAAAGGCTGTTTTTATGACCAGTGCACCACTTATAAACTAGGTGTGGGACTAGGCACAGATGGATCTGATTTGCTTAGCTTCATAGTTGCTAACAGCTGCGCTAAATAAACAAGTGCCACTCCATTTCAAAGTCAAAGTCAAAGTCAACTTTATTGTCAGAACTGCAATATGTACAGGACATACACAGGATTGAAATTGCGTTTCTCTCAGTCCCTCGGTGCAACAGTAACCATTTAAACACTAAAACACTGAAACATTTAATAAACATAAGCATAAAATAGTAAAAGTGTAACACTGTCCTGAGTTTTTGCATAGTAGTATAAAAGTATGAAAATTTACACCAACACTAAAACACTAAACATTTAATGAACATAAGCATAAAATGAAATAATAAAAGTGTAATACTGTCCTAAGTTTTTGCATAGTAGTATAAAAGTATAAAAAGTATATCTATAAAATAAACTGAAGGTTTTAGCATTGACATTTGCAAAGAGTGGCAAAACAGCATATGAGTTAATGTACACAGTATATACCATACCATACCATACCAACTTTATTTATAGAGCACTTTATGCACCCAACAGGACCAAAGTGCTGTACACACAATCACAAAATACAATACAATCATAAAATGGAAGGGACTAAAAACAGTACTAAAATAATAAATTATGAATACAATAAAACAATAAAACAAAGTTAAAACATCTCAGATTGTACCAAAAGCCAAAGAAAAAAGATGGGTTTTAAGAAGAGACTTAAAAACAGCAAGTGAAGAGGCCTGTCTTATGTCTAATGGGAGGTCATTCCAGAGCTTAGGAGCTACCACAGAGAAAGCACGGTCCCCTCTAAGCTTGCGCTTTGTCCTCGGTACCCTCAGAAGCAACTGGGAGACCATGTATTAGCCTATGTACCTTGTATATGTCAGTATGTATGTTAGCAAAATTCCACATAAACCAATGCATAGACATTAATGAAACTCTCAGACACTGTTCGATCCTCAGCAACTGGCCTGGAGACTCCTCAGTATATGTATGAGGTAGTTGATGTTGGTATAGAGGCAAAGTGGCATATGCAGTAAGGCACATAAGGCACATTGGGCATCCTTAAATAAGGCTAGTCAGAGAATACTGTATATGTATCAGCAGTAGTGTAGATATAAAAGTAGTGTAAATGTAAACAGTAGTAATAAATGTAAACAGTAGTAATAAATGTAAACAGTATTAATAAATGTAAACAGTGAATGTAAACAGTAGTATGACTATAGGCAGTAATGTAATACAAACATTAGTGCAAATATGAGAAGTAGTGCAAACTGAATGAGCACATGACCGAGAGTTTAGTGAATAACCCGTTTGATGACACAGAGTCCAGTGTTAAAATCTTTGTGTTGTGTGGTAATGTGTGAGAAAGTTTTTTGTGTTAAGGCAGTTCAAATGGGAGGGGAGGCAGAGCAGGCAGAGTGTTTAGCATTCTGACTGCCTGATGAACAGAGCTGTCTCTCAGTCTGCTGGTTCGAGCCTGGAGACTCCTCAGTCTCCTCCCTGATGGCAGCAGTCTGAAGCAGCATTTGGTGTTTACTTAGATTCTTGGGGGTGGACAAAGCTCAAAAAAAGTTCAGCCATTATATCAGTTATTGGTGGTCGCCTTCCCCTCCCAATAACGGTATCAGCAATAGCCAAAATTTCCATATCGACTGAGCTCTAATACAAATATACAGTATATACAACAAGATAGCACTGCAGGAAGAAAATAACATCTCACATTTTTATTAAAACCTGTTCAGAGGTTTATGAGATATTTTGCTAACAGACAGAGAGAGACACACACAGACATTTGCTAAAACATTGTCACCTTTTGCTTTCAGAGGGCGATAGACATGGAAATTGTGAACATTGTAATGACAGGAAGAAAGGAGCATTCCTTTAAGGATCGAACCGTGTCTGAGAGTTTCATTAATGTCTATGCATTGGTTTATGTGGAATTTTGCTAACATACATACATACTGACATATACATAGGCTAATACATGGTCTCCCATCTTTTATGGTGACAGACGAAAAAAAGTGAGGAAAGAAGCAAATGTGGGTTTATTGTCATCCCTATGTTTATAATATTATTGCATCAGCATGTCTTCCTTTAATTGCACAGCCCTATTAAAAAAGATTAACCATATATCATCATCAAACATGAATGTATTTTTTTTCCAATTCCACCATCAAGCATTTCTGAACAGAACAATATGAATAAAAACTGGAATAAAAACCCTTGAGTTGTAAAATCATGAAACTTTGCTGCTGAAGTGCAACAAGTGCCACACTTGTTATTCTGTCTGACCTGTCAAACATCAGAGGCGTTGATATCAGTAATAATGCAGTATAGTTACAAATCACATACAGCCAGGCTCTGCATTAAGAAATACTTGATTAACCTAAAGTAGTGTAACCAGCAGCTTGAAACACTCAAGACATTTATTTGGCAGTGAAGGAGTGAGTTGGGCTCTAACCTTAGAAGAACATGACTTGGTTAGACTGTGACATTCAGCCTTCACCATTGTCCAGAACCTGTACTCTGCCACCTGACTCTATTCTTCTTTTTTTTTCTTTTTTCCTATTCAGACTGAGAGGACCAGTGCGAAGAGTGAGCTGCTGAGCTGATGATCATGACCGGCTAAATTAGGCAAGAGCTCAGAGTGCCAGGAAGCCAAAGAAGAGGGTAAAGTACGTGCACGCCGCTGCTCATCTCTAAAGCAACAGCGCTCGCATACCAGCAGACTTCAGGAAGGACACCTCGACGAGCCGTGGAGCTTTGAAGGAAAGGCAGTTGGATGGAAAGAGACAAAAACAAAAGATTGTCAATTTCTCATCATCCAGTTTTTGAACTGAGTCCCCCCTAGAAACTCTGACATTTTCCGTTGATGGTTAGGATCTTAATACCTCTAATATCTGAGTCAAAATCATATGTCAGCCAATTTGGATCTTGTCTGTTGCAAATCAGGCATTTGTTGGCAGACGCCCCTTTCCCTCACACTAACAGTCCAGCATCGGTGCTTCCCGCCTTCGAATAATCAAAATCCACGCCTCCATTGCCCTGCTAGACCTCCCTCTTGTCTTCTGTGTGCGACTTCATCAATTTACACCCCCTCATCTGAGGCTATGAGAGGAGGATTCGAATCGCAGGCCACTCCATCATGCCCATTCTGAAGAGCAGAGAGGAGATCCAGGCTGACAATGTTCAAGGTAGGACATGGACAGATTTACATTTACTGGCTTTTAGGATTTTTTGAACGTCCTAAATGTTCTTTATTTTGCTGAACTTTTTGTCAAATTTATCATATTAAAATGTCCATGAACTATGCTGATTGTAAAGGATAATACTATATCTTTTTTCAGAATAAGTGCAAATATTTCTGAAACTTTTCAATTATTTGACTACAAGAAAGATACCAGAATGCCTTCCTGTATGATTAATGCAGCATAGAGACAAGATTATCTTCAAAATAATAAAAACATAGGTAGCACGGTGGCTCAGTTAGTAGAGCTGTTGCCTCTCAGCGAGAAGGTTGCCCTATTGAATCCTGGTCAGGGGTCACTCTGGATGGAGTTTGCATGTTCTCTCTGTGCATGCGTGGGTTTTCTTCTGGTACACGGGTTTTCTCCCACAGATTAGAAATGTATGTTAGGCTGATTGGTAACTCTATATTGTCCAATGTCCCTAGGTGAAATAGAAAGAGAAAGAGTGAATTGTTGTTTGTGTCTATGTGTTCCTGTGATGGACTGGAGACCTGCTTAGGGTGTCCACCATCTCTTGCACAGTGAGTGCTGAATATGGGCACCAGTGACCCCCTGATCGATAAAGGAAGAAGTGGGTAAAGAAGATGGATAGATAGATGGATAACAAAAAATACAGTTTTATTTATTTACATAGTCCAGTTCCTTTACAACAGACATTGTGGAGCACAGATCGAAGTGATCATACTGCTTTAGTGACAACACTCCTTTGGTTGTTTAATAAAAGGCATCAGAAGTTTTCTTTATACAGTCGTGCCTTAAACCAACATTTATAACAGTTGAACCACTTTTGTTGTCTATTCCCTTTTCAGGGGTCGAAACAGCGAGTCATCCTTCTCCATCTCTGTCCTCTGCATCCTCTGTCCTCACTCCAGTTACCTCCATGTCCTCTCTAACTGCATCCATATATCTCCTCTTTGGCCTTCCTCTGTCTTTTTCCTGGCAGCTGCATTTCTAACATCCTTCTACCAATATACCCACTGTCCCTCCTCTGGACATGTCCAAACCATCTCAGTCTGGCCTCCCTAACTTTATCTCCCAGTTGTTCAACATGTGCTGTACCTCTGATTATCTCATTCCTAATCTTATCCTTTCTTGTCACTCCTAAGGAGAACCTCAACTTCTTCAGCTCTGCCTCTTCCAGTTCTTTCTCCTGTCTTTTTGTCCATGTCTCTGTCTCCAGACCATACAAAATAGCTGGTCTCACCACTGTCCTGTACATATTTTCTCTAAACTTTGTTGCCACCCTTTTGTAACAAATCACTACTGAAACTTTTCTCCATCCACTCCATCCTGCCTGGACTATGATCTCTTCTTCACCTCTTTACCACATTCTTCATTTTCCTGGACAGTGAACCCCAAGTTCTTGAAGTCCTAAACCTTTGTGACCTCTGCTCCTTGTAGCCTCACTATTCCACCAGCCTCCTTCACATACATGCACTCGGTCGGTTGACTTTCATTCCTCTTCTTTCAAGTGCATACCTCCACCTCTCCAAGTTCTCTTCCACCTTTTCCCTGTTCTCACCACAGATCACAATGTCATCTGCAAACATCATAGTCCACGGGGATTCTTGCCTGACCTCATCTATTAGTTGGACCAAGAAACAAAAATGAAAATATTTTAGTTTTCTAAAGATAACAAACAGACCAAAGAAGGATATTTTAAGACTTAGAAAGATTTGGGGAATTTATGCCCACATCACTGAAACAAAGCTGAATAAAACTGACATCTGAAGTTTGTTCTTTTGTTTCTACCTTTACTTAAAAAATACAGATGTGAGAACTGAAAAGTAGCATTCCTTGGTTTGAAGGAATGTGCATCCAAATCTTTTTAAACAAAGCTCATACTTGAATTGTTAGTGCTCAGCCTATGTGTTGAAGATGACTCAGGTATTACCATTCCAGACTTTGGCTCAATATCAGCAAAGTAGCAAAAGTAAATAGGAAAAAGTTATATTTTAAATGTTTTCTGTTGTAGTGTCCATACTGAATCAGCTTGACTCCAAAACTTAATCAGTTGGGAACATTTAAATCATTTTTATTTCATTTTATTTTACTATTAAGCTACATTGTAACTAGTAAACAAGTCTCTCAAAGCAAATGGAAAAATGGACTCATCAGGTGATGGAAATTGTGTCCATTTGAGAAGAAATACCCAGACAGCTCTGCTGTTTCTGCACACAGCTGATAAATGGTTTCCTTCTTGCGTAATATGATTTTAGGTTACATTTCTAGATGCAGCATTGGTGTGCACTGAATGTCAATGGCTTTACAAGGGACTCCAGAGCCCACGTGGCTGTATTGATTACTGTGGCAGTGTTTTTTTTTTTCTTCTTTTTTTCTCATGCAGTGCTTCCCAAGGCCTTTGAAGGCCTTCCACATTTAACAGTGTTCTCTGGCCTTAGCCTGTACAAACTGAGATTTCATATTGCATTTTTTATTTTTAGAAAACATACGCCCACATTCTTGGCTTTCATTACTTCTTTTGCCTTTATTTTACATGTGTTTTTAAAGGTTCAGTATGTAATTTCTGGAACACGCTGGAACTTAGGAAAATTTTGAACAGAGACACGTTTCTGGTCCCTCCCCCTCAGAGCCATATATGGCTCTGAGGCTTGCTCTTGCCCTAGCTCTGCTGAAATTCAAATTCAAGCTCTGTTTTTATTGGCTGGTTACAAAATCTGTTTTTATTGGCTGGTTAACGGTGGGTCACTGTGGCTTTTTAGAAATGCTTTTAGAGAAGCAAGGGGACAATAGTTTTTTTCAGAGATTACTTGTCTAAAATCAGTATGTCAGGAGGTAGTGACAGAGTGAAGAAATATGATAAAAATATATTGTTAGAAAAGTTACATACTGAACCTTTAATGTTTGATTATATTTTACACAATTTTTGCACTACTTACTACATTATATTGCGTAGCTAAGAATGAGGTAAATTTATTTAAATCACTAAAACAAATTTTTCCACACAAGTAAAGGTGTTTTTACACAAGGATTTTACTAAATTGCTACAAAAGATATATATATATATATATATA
>JBBPBX010016088.1:17280-33182 GCA_038048925.1 Garcialebias charrua | reverse complement strand
TGTCTGTCTGTCTGTCTGTCTGTCTGTCTGTCTGTCTGTCTGTCTGTCTGTCTGTCTGTCTGTCTGTCTGTCTGTCTGTCTGTCTATCTATCTATCTATCTATCTTCGTTTAACGTCCGTTTTCCCGATTCCGGGGTGGGACGCTACATCTTTGTCGCCAAGTTTTTGATGCCAGATTAGGCGGTCAGTTGCGTCCAGTTCATTGAGGTTCAGCGCTTTCAGATCTTGTTGAATCGTTTGCGCCCAGGTCTTTTTCGGACGGCCTTTGGGACGGGTGCCAGGTACTTCAAGGTTTTCAATAGCAAGTATAGCACTGTTTTCACTTCGTTTAACATGACCGAACCACCGCAAACGGTGTCGCCGGCATGCGTCCTTAATCGCACATAAGCCAGCTCGACGCAGGATTTCGGTCAATTGGATGTGATCTTGTATTAAGTATAGAAATAAATCATAAAGTTAAAGTGGGTAAATTTTACTCCTTGCACATGTTCCAATAATCACATATTTGCTAAATAAATTACAGGACAGTTACTAAAACTAGTCATTTTTGTCATTTGTATAACAACCAATAACAATCAGTTTTATGTTAGTTTTGGTCAAGGCTTGAAAGAGCCACTTCGGAGGAACCAAAGCAGCTCCAGAGCCGCAAGTTGCAGACCCCTGGTCTAGAAGTTATAATTAGGCAGGGAGCATGGGGTATGGAGAAAGAGGCCAAAGTTTTTATCTAAGCTAATGGCTAAACATAAACAAACAAGCTCTCATTTTGGCTATTGGCCTGGCCTATGAAACTTTTGCCTGTTTCTCTCCATACTCTGAGCTCCATGACTGATGTCACTAAGAACTATCAGACAGAACTTCACTTCAGTGGCTGGAATATCCCTTTAATTATCCTTACGAGAACAATATTGTGCTGATTTTGTTCCTACTTTACAAATGATTCTCGTCTGGTTCTTATGGTTTTGCATCGAGCTCCTTCAGATCAGATCGCGCTCTGTTCCGGTTTCTGTTGCCATGTGGACCGAAACAGTCGCTTCTCTTTTGTCCCGCGAAATCAGTATAAACATTAGAGGGATTTCAGAGTCAGACACGGCACATGCTGATGCCACGAGCCTCATGTTGTTCGGCCTCACATCTGTTGCATCTGGTAAAGACGCTGGGCGGGGAGGGTCCTGCCTGGTCTTAGTGGTATTTTAGATTTAATGGTTATTTTTATTCCGACGACAGATGGAAACTAATATGAGCTGCAGCAAGTGGCCAATCTGTTCTGCACTGGATTTTTTACAACTACAGCGGTTATAATGGTTATGTACGATGATATAAATTTTTCATTCATTCAACCTTTATTTATACAGGCTAGCCTGTTGTTTCAATTGTTGTTTCAATTAATGAATGATCAGAAAACCACACCGATGAGCCGAGTAATTATCCTCCTGTCAGCATCACACCTCCTGCAGGCCAGGGAGGTAAAAACAAAACATTAGAAATGAGAAAATAAGCTGCCATGACAAGTTTTGGTTCACTTTTCTGTACTTGGGTATCATTTTGTTCCATAAGTATTCTTCCTCCAGACAAAACTTTACAAAAAGTCATGCGTTCTGAGAGAAAAGACTTTCTCCTGCAACCCTCTCAAACAAGCCATGGCGTTCACCCTTTTAACTGAGGCCTGTAGCGTCCGAGACAGAGCTCATTTTGCGCGGTCTGACCTTAGGGTGAATTTGCCAATCCTTAGAAGACTGACAGCCGTCTTGGATGTTTTTATTGTTGCGTCAGAATAATGATTCAACTGTGAAAACTTTTGAGATCCTTAAAGATGTGATGTAAGAGGAGCGCAAGTCCAGATTAAAGACCAACGGGTCAAACGCTTATATAACAGCTTTATCTTAAAGAATCCAACAAGTTCCTGCTGTTTGTTCAAAGCTCCTTTGCATTTCATTTAATCCAAAGAGTTTGTTTGTGTCGAAGCGTCTTTGTTGAAAGATTCTTAAATTGGTTTCTCTGTACCCAGATTATCCAAGTATTGACCCACAAATCAGGACAAACCGATCTTCATCCATAAAACCTGTCAGAACACGTTGATCATTTTGATCAAAAGGAACGTGGCGTGTTTGAATTCTTTATCTGGGCCCACACACGCCATCCAAGGATGAAGAACACTCATCTGCTTCTTCATGTTTCACAATATAGAAAACATCTTTGAATGTCAAGAGTTTTAGTTTAAATTCCAGCTGACGTTCCTTTGAAGAATCTCCAGCGAAACTGTTTTTAAAATGATATAATACATTTGTCATGTTCTATAGATCCATACATGATGTTCACATCAAAGGAGACTAATCTTAAAGCAGCCCCAGGGTCTAAATAAGGAAGAACGTATGTGGAGTTGGACTTATTTTAGTTTTTAATCTGCTTTTACTGAAACAACAATTCCTCGTTATGTCCACAGAGATTAACTTTGGTTCTATAAAATTTTAAACTGGTGTGGAGCTGCAGCTGGAAATTAACATGTTGAAAAAAAAAATAATAATAAATTAAATAAAAAACTAGGAGGAAGTTTTGCAACCAGAATCATTTGACTGGAAATCTAAGGAAGAACCATTTGGAACCAGAATCAGAAGAAGCATTTGGAACCAGGTTTAGAAGAACCATTTGAAACAGAATAAGAAGAAAAACCAAACTAGTTTCATAAAAAATATTTGAAACAGAATCAGAAGAACCATTTGGAACCAGAATAATAAGAAGAACCATTTAGAACCAGAATCAGAAGAACCATTTGGAACCAGAATCAAAAGAACCATTTGGAACCAGAATTTGAAGAAGAACCATTTGGAACCAGAATCAAAAGAATCATTTGGAACCAGAATCTATGGTACAGTGACCCTGAAGTGCAAACCACAACAGAAGTACCATTTGGAACCAGATTCAGAAGACTAGGTTGGAACCAAAATCAGAAGAATTGTTTGGAACCAGATTCAGAAGAAACATTTGGAACCAGAATAATAAGAAGAACCAATTAGAACTAGAATCAGAAGAACCATTTGGGACTAGAATCAAAAGAACCATTTTGAACCAGAATTTGAAGAAGAACCATTTGGAACCAGAATCAAAAGAACCATTTGCAACCAGAATCAGAAGAAGCATTTGGAACCAGGTTTAGAAGAACCCTTTGGAACCAGATTTAGAAGAACAATTTGAAACCAGAATCAGAAGAAACATTTGGAACCAGATTTAGAAGAACAATTTGAACCAGAATCAGAACTATCTGCTGCCAGACAAAGAGCTGTGTGAAATCAGACTGATGTCTCTGCAGCTTCCGCCTCCTTTGGAAACCTTCTTGTGTGACAGCCGGAGTTATTTCTCATCAAAGACCCATCCCAGGAGGAAACAGATCCAACTCTGTTCTGTTTTGATTCTGTTCTTCTGAGCTGCTGTGACCCAGATCCAAAAACTGCTGCAGCGGGTGTCTGATCTGAACTTTCATCTTTAGTTTTCAGTTCTTAATGTTTAATGAACAGAATCCTGCTCCTCATTTGCAGAGAAGTCCGAACTGCAGAACGCTTTAGTTCTGTTTGGTTTTGCAAAGCGGGTTCAGTACAAGAGTTTCGTTCTGCAGAACCTTGGATCCACTGCAGCAGATCAGAGATGCTTCTGCAGCAGTGCAACCCTGCAAAGTTTGAGGACAGAACCTGCGCAGAACTGTTTCTGTTGCATCATTTATTTTAGCTTATTATAACAACCCTTTATCTACTTTTAACTTCTTTTGAGCTTCTTGTCTTTTAGCTACCAGATTGCCTTTTTGAGATTTTAGCTATATTTTTGTTACTTTTAGTATCTAACTGCCATTCTGCTAATTTTATGTTTTATGTTGCCTTTTGCTTCTTTTAGATTTTAGCTATATTTAGCTTCTAGCTAGACTTAGCCTATTACAGTACTACTTTTATTTTAGTTTCTAGCTAGCATTTAGTTAGCCTTTTGCTTTTTTTAAACTATTAGCCACTTTTTTGATAAGTTGTATGGGAGGCTGGACACTAAAGAGGGCGAGAAGAACTCAAACCAATTGGCAAGGCAGAGAGATCAGGCTGGAAAGGATGTGCAGCAGATTAGGCTTGTTAAAGATTGGTATGGTAATGTTCTACCAAGTGAGGAGAGTGTGATGGGAAGATGGAAGGATTACTTTGAGGAGCTAATGGCTGAAGAGAAGGAAAAAGAAAGAAGAATAGAGGTCATAGAAACTGTGGACCAGGAAGTGGGAACGATTAGTGAGGGTGAAGAAGAATGAAGAAGAGGAAGGCAGTAGGACCCGATGACATACCAGTGGAGGTTTGAAAATGTCTTGGAGAGATGGCAGTGAGGGTTTTTGCTCAAATATTCAATTACATATTTGAGGGTGAGAAAATTAATTCAACCTTTATTTAGGCAGGTTAATCCCATTGAGCCTTGAGGATTCATTTACAAGAGTGACCTGTCAATGCCTGAGGAAAGGAGAAGTGTGCTGGTGCTCATTTTTAAGAACAAGGGTGATGTACAGAGTTGTAGCAACTACGGGAGGATTAAGTTAATGAGTCACACAATGAAAATCTGGGAGAGAGTTGTGGAAGCAAGACTTGGACGAGAGTTGACTATCTGTGAGCAGCAGTATGGTTTCATGCCAAGAAAGAGCACCACAGAGTCCATCTTTGCTTTGAGGATGGTGATGGAGAAGTACAGAGAAGGTCAGAAGAACTCCATTGTCTCTTTGGGGATTTAGAAAAAAACACATGACAGGGTGCAGAGGGAGGGGGTGTGGTATTGCATGAGGAAATCTGGAGTGGCAGAAAAGTATGTTAGACTGGTACAGGACATGTATGAGACAGCAGGACAGTGGTGAGATGTGCTGTAGGAGTGACAGATAGCTTCAAGGTGGAGGTGGGATTGCATCAAGGATCGGCTCTGAGCCCCTTCTTGTTTGCTCTGGTGATGGACCGACTAACAGATGAGGTCAGGCAGGAATCCCCATGGACTATGATGTTTGCAGATGACATTGTGATCTGTGGTGAGAACAGGGAACAGGTGGAAGAGAACTTGGAGAGGTGGAGGTATTCACTTGAAAGAAGAGGAATGAAAGTCAGCCGTAGTAAGACAGAGTACATGTGTGTGAATGAGAGGGAGGCCAGTGGAACAGTGAGGCTACAAGGAGCAGAGGTCACAAAGGTGCAGGACTTCAAGTACTTGGGGTCCACTGTCCAGGAAAATGGGGAATGTGGTAAAGAGGTGAAAAAGAGAGTCCAGGCAGGATGGAGTGGATGGAGAAAAGTTTCAGGAGTGATTTGTGACAAAAAGGTGTCAGCAAAGGTCAAAGGAAAAGTTTACAAGACAGTGGTGAGACCAGCTATGTTGTATGGTCTGGAGACAGTGTCACTGACAAAAAGACAGGAGAAAGAACTGGAAGTGGCAGAAATGAAGATGCTGAGGTTCTCCTTAGGAGTGACAAGGATGGATTAGGAATGAGATCATCAGAGGTACAGCACAGGCTAAACAACTGGCAGACAAAGTTAAAGAGACCAGCCTGAGATGGTTTGGACATGTCTCTGGTAGACTCTTCCACTGGTACATTTTCATCTTCAAATCACTTCTTGGTCTGCTGCCTTCATACATCTCCTCCTACATGTCTCTGCGTGAGTGCAGCTACAGCGTGCACTCTCAGGACATTATTACCTGCAGTGTTCCGTCAGTGAGAACTGAACTTGGCAAAAGACTCTTCTCCTACTCCGCTCCTGCTTCCTGGAATATCTTACAAAAAGATCTGAAGCTCTCGACCTTTACCTCTCTAAATGGCTTTAAGAATCTTTTGGACTCCTGGCAAGAACCAATGCAGAAATGTTCCTGTTTTTAGTTTTCTACATTTGCCTTTTAATCTAGCTGTTTTGCTACTTTGACATCTTTTTTTAACTTGTTTTAAAAAAAAAAGTAAAAATCTGGATGCCTTTCTATTGTTGTCGCTGTTGTCATTATTCTTTGTTGAAAACAGGTCTCTCTTGTAAATGAGTCCTCGAGGCTAAATGAGATTAACCTGCCTAAATAAAGGTTGAATGAATATCTAGAGGAGGGACATATTGGTAGAAGGATGTTAGAAATGTACGGTAGCTGCCAGGAGAAAGACAAAGAGGAAGGCCTATGAGAAGATATATGGATGCAGTTAGAGAGGACATGAAGGTAGTTGGAATGAGGACAGAGGATGCAGAGGACAGAGTGAGGTGGAGGAGGATGACTCGCTGTGGCGACCCCTGAAGAGGGAAAAGCCGAAAGAAGAGAGGCTCTCAGACAGTTTCACAGACAAGACAAAGCAAAAGCAAAGCGGAGACCGAGAGGAGGCGTCCGCCCTTGAGAAAAGCAAGTGTTGATCCGTGAAACATCTGAAGAGACAACAAAAATCCAAATGAAAAAACAAAACAACAACAACCAAAAATAAAGCGGTTTTGTTGTTGGATCTCTGGTGCAAAATAGAGTCTGTCAAACTGAATAAAAGCTGTCGGCGGCCGCATGAAAACCTGCAGCAGCTCAAACATGAACATGTTTTATCACCGAAACAAGTTTTTTTACATGAAAACTGTCAGAATAAAAGAGCTCGAAGACAAATCTGTTAAATGATATCAGAGCGGTTTGATCCTTGAACTCTCCTCTGAGTTTTAAAGCCCACACATCAGATGGACCAATCAGCAGAATGACCTCTGTGAACTTACACGAGTTAAACTGCAGGTTAACTTTATACCATCTACACAGGAGAGCAAAATATGCCCTGCCCTGCTGCGCAGGATCGATTGTAACTCTCTGAAAGTTGTCACTGGATGCACAGGACTGGGGCCCACACTAAATGATCTTCGCAAATATAAAACAGTTCAGTTCTTCCTGTAGTCCACCCACATCTCCTTAGTTTTGCAAGGTTGAATTACAGGTGGTTCTGTCAACACAGCTCCAGGTAATTTACCAGGTAAGTATCCTTATAATTACCATATTTTTTGCTGTATAAGTCACAACTTTTTGCATAAATTTGCATGCCCTATGACTTATACAGTGAAGCGACTTATTTATGTATTTTCCGCATATTTATAACCCAAATTTTGGCTGAGCTCTGAGGATTTCATTCATTCTGACATGGAAAACATTGAACACTACCATTTTCAGCCACTAGATGGTGCGTGACTAATATGGCAAACCGTGTCTCATTAATAGGTAAAAGTGGCTATTAATGAGACACTTGGTTTGCCATACCAAGCCACCTTTGTCTCGGCCTGAAACTCCTGGAGCAAACGTCAAATCAGCTGCATTTCGCCACGCCGCCCCGGCAAAATGCAGCTGATTTGACCATTAAAGTGCATCTATTAAGGAAAATTTCAACTGAGACACACCTTTGCTATAATTTCGAGCAAACAAATAATTGTTTTTAAGTGTTAATCTTGTTAAATTATTGTTAAAGCCCTTCTGTGCATGCTCCCGCGACCGCCATTTGGCAGCCAATCAATTTTTGGCACAACACCGGCCCATGTTTCCAGGTGGTCAGTGGTGACACGTAACAAACGAGATGCATCATTGGTTATGCATGAAGGGACTTATACGCCAAAGCGACCTATTTATGTTCTTTTCCACTTTATTAGACATATTTGGACTGATGCGACATGTGGCAAGTATGGTACCCTGTAAGTACCCTATAAGAAACTTGTAAGTTCTGGGTTCCACATATTATAGGTATACATCTGTACCTATCAATGCCAATAACTGGTACCAACCTGGTAACTGACAAGTAAAAAGTATGTACCCTGTGGTTATCATGTGTATACCTAGTAAATACCTTGTAGATATCAAGAAAGAAGGTAGATACCACATGCACATCCAGTGAATACAATGTATGAAGTACATACCCACCACATTTGGTACCCAGTTGCAGCTGTACTGTATTATGAATTTCTTCTAAGAATCATGACATTTTGCATTTTTAAATTCTCAGTTCAGTTCATCAAAACCTTCCAAACTCATTGGTTCTGGTTCTGAGTTACATCTGAACATTGTATTTATTCTCTTCAAACAGAGGCTCTGGGACTCAGGTGAGTTTATGTTCTCGTGGTTCTGATCCCTTTACATGTTTCTTGTTGTCCCAAACCATCACACGGAAGCTGTAACACACAGCTGGGGTTCTGTTTCTGAGGAAATGGGTCGGGTGTGTGTAGTTGTTGCACAGAATCTGTTGTGACTGATCTGTGTTCTGCAGACCAGCAGAACTGTTCCAGGCTCTGTAAGAAAGAGCTGTCAGCAGTCGAAACCCCAACGTGTATTTTTTGCTTCCTGACAGCTCGTTTCACGGTTTTAGCTGTGAACAATCCTTTAAAACCCAGAGTTCTGGTGCCGTCACATTCAGCCGCAGCTACAGGGCGAACAGAATAAGAAACTCCTCATGCAGGCGCTTTGTTCAGCTCCTCGGGAAGCCATGACCAAACCTGTTAATGGCATGAGCCGAGCTGCCGAGGGCTCTGCAACTAAACTAACCAGGAGGATTTGACCCATTTTCAATCTGGACACGTCAGGCCACGTGTTTACATAATTCCTCTATACTGGCACCAGTACGAGCCACTTCCTGTAGCTGGCTGGAGGTGTTTCAGGAGTCAGATGAGGCAAAACCCTCCGGTGAGAGCATCATGATAAATAAATAAACAAATAAAACATCCATTATTAATGAGGATGTCTAAACTGAGCGGTGTGTGTTTGTGTGTTTCTGTTTCAGGTGAAAAGCATGAAAACAAAGATCTTGGTGTTGGAGGAAACAATGGAGAGTGGGCAGGCAGGTGTCTCTTTTTTGCAAGAATGGATCAAAGTTGTGGAATTACTTTCAAAATAACAATACAGGGCGTCTGGAAATATGAGCATAATGCAGCAAGATGCAGCATATCTTGACGGCTGAGACGAGTTGGTCTGAGAAGCTCAGTCCTCACCTCCTTCTACAGGTGTGCAGTGGAGAGCATCCTGTGCTCCAGCATCAACGTGTGGCATGGAGGCTGCACAGCTGCAGAAAGAAAAGCTTTGCAGAGAGTGGTGAAGGCTGCACAGAAGATGTTGGAGTCAGTCTCCCCACCATCACAGACATCACCTCCAGATGCAGGAAGAGAGCCACCTGCATCATGAAGGACCCCACTCACCCAGCACACACTTTTTGCCCCACTCCCCTCAGGACGGAGGTTGAGGAGCATTAAGTGTAGAACCACTAGACTGAGGAACAGCTTCTACCCTGAGGCTGTTAGACTCATGAATAAATAACCAGAATAATCACTTCAAAATATCACATCATGTTGCTGCTGATCTGTTTTCATGTTGCTGTGTTCATTCGTTCCCATCTGCTCATACAGACTCATTTTCGTGCTGCTCTTTGGAGGAATGTTCTTCTATGATATTAGTGCTTAGTGAATTTTTAGTTGATGTTTTTCTTAGTTCATATCTTAGATGTTATTAATGTTTTTCGCTTACATTTTATTTCGCTTACATTTTATTGCTGGTTGTAACTGGGACCTTGTGTACATAATCTTGTTTCATCACATGTACCAGTGCCACATGTGGTGCGAATGACAATAAAGATTCTCTGACTCTGATCTTCTATACAAGTCTGTTGTAGAGAGCACTCTTCTGCCATCATCTGCTGGGGTAGCAGCACCAGAGCAAGTGATTTAAAAAAGCCCAACAAGCTCATAAAGAAGGCTGGCTCAGTTCTGGGGACTCCTCTAGAACCTTTGGAGATGATAGTACAAAGAAGGGTTCTTCATAAAATGAAGAACATTATAGACAACCCTGAGCATCCTCTTCATCAGACTGTCATACAACAACAGAGTGTCTTCAGTCAGAGGCTTCTTCAGATCCGCTGTAACAAGAGATCCTTCCTGCCCACAGCCATCAGCATCTAGAACAGGGGTCTGCAACCTTTAGGATCAAAAGAGCCATTTCTGCCCCTTTGTTCACTAGATTAAATGTGTCCAGAGCTGCAAAACTCACTGCAGTTGCCATTATCAACTGGTGGCCCATGGCCCACTTTAAGTTTGTTAGAGGGAGGTTTTCTGGCCAGTAGGCGTTAAGTTACAAAACTAAAAACATCTAATGATTGTTAACATTTATTGATATTTTTCCATTTTGAGACAAAAGAAAAGACTGGATTCCATCCATCCATCCATTATCTTTTCTTGCTTTTTACTTTCTGGGTTGTGGGGGATCACTGGTGCTCATATCCAGGTTGCAAGTCTATCACAGAAGGCTGGATTCTTGTAAAAGAACATTTTTTTTTTTTTTTGTAAAACAAACAATGAACAGTTCAGGCTTATTGTGTATGTCCTGTACTTATTGCAGTTCTGACAATAAAGTTGACTTTGACTTTGACTTTGAAAGAACGAGATCTCGGATACAAGCGGCTGAAATGAGTTTTCTCCGCAGGGTGTCTGGACTCTCCCTTAGAGATAGGGTGAGAAGCTCAGTCATCCGGGAGGGACTCGGAGTAGAGCCGCTGCTTCTCCACATCGAGAGGAGCCAGTTGAGGTGGCTCGGGCATCTGGTTAGGATGCCTCCTGGACGCCTCCCTGGTGAGGTGTTCCGGGCATGTCCCACCGGGAGGAGACCCAGAGGAAGACCCAGGACGCGCTGGAGGGACTATGTTTCTCGGCTGGCCTGGGAACGCCTTGGGATTCCCCCGGAGGAGCTGCTCCAAGTGGCTGGGGAGAGGGAAGTCTGGGCCTCCCTACTTAGGCTGCTACCCCCGCGACCCGACCCCGGATAAGCGGAAGACAATGGATGGCTGGATGAATAAAACAAAGTAAGCGGTCCTGCTGGCTTCACACCACGACGAGGAACAAGGTGATGGAACATGGTACAGTGTTGGAGGATGCACAGCTGACTAAGAAGGACATGAGGTAATTGAAAACAGGTGATGGGTTGCAACGGAAGGTCGGTTGGTGCCAGGAAGTGAAGAGGTTCAACCGGTCCACAGGTCTGTTTGTGTTTGTAAACTGCATGGAGAGATGTTTCTCTGCTGGTCTGGTAACACCTTGGAATCCTCTCAGATGAGCTGGAAGACATGGCTGTGAAAAGAGATGTCCTGACCCCCTGATCAAGCTGCTATAAGTGGAAGATGATGGATGGATGGATGAAACATCCTGAAACAGTGAATGCACCTGCCTGTAGATTTTTATTTATTTATAATCAGCTTTGGCAAATGTAACACCCTTAACGTTCTTGGCCCCTTGGCTTCATACAGCCACTCCAATGTCAGGAATCTGGGAGTTATTTTTGACAGTGCTTTTAAATTAGACAAACAGATAAATGCAGTTGTTAAATCTGGTTTCTTCCAACTAGACTCATTGCCAAGGTGAAGTCTTGTCTCTCTTTCAGAGACCTTGAAAAGGTTATTCACGCTTTTATTACCTCTCGTTTGGACTATTGTAATTCACTGTATGTTGGTTTAGACAAATCATCTTTGCATCGTTTACAATCTGTCCAGAACGCAGCAGCTCGTCTTTTAACATCAACTAAAAAATATGAACACATAACCCCTGTCCTGGCTTCTCTTCACTGGCTCCCTGTCCACTATCGGATTGATTTTAAGATTTTATTGCTTGTTTTTAAAATCTTAAAAGGTCTGGCCCCGTCATATTTATGTGATCTTATTAACATCTACACTCCAGTAAGAGCACTCCGGTCTACCAACCAGTTTCTCTTAGATGTCCCCAGATCCAAACTGAAGTCCAGAGGTGATCGGGCTTTTGTGGTTGCTGCTCCAAAGCTGTGGAACAGTTTACCTGATAATTTAAAGAGCGCTCAGACTGTTGAGACTTTTAAATCTTTGCTCAAGACTCATCTGTTTTCCTTGGCATTTGATTCACGCAGAGTCTGAGAACAAATTTTGAGCTGATTTTATTGTTGTTGTGTGTTGTATTTACCATTCATTTTATTATGTTTCAGTGGCACTAGATGCATTTTACTCTTTTATTTTTATTTGTTTTACTGTAAAGCACTTTGGTCCGCTTCTGTTGTTTTTATGTGCTTTATAAATAAATTGACATTGACATTATAAAAACACGTTGTAGCAGTAAGGTGTTTGGTGTTGGCCCCCCGGCCTCAGAAAGCCTGCCTCAGCCCCTGAAGAAACGGAACAGTTACGCCCCGCCCCCTGATGATGATGGTGATTATGATGGTGATGATGGCGAGGACAATCTGACAGCAGTAATCCCGCAGTGGGGGGGTTGCGCGCGCGCTCATGTGTGAGCCCACAGCTGCTGATGGGTCCGGTACCGAGACGGTGTGGAGGATGATCCGGCTGACGGGACTCACCTGTGGACCCGAACCGTCAGGATGCCTCACCTGAGCCGAGCTCTCCTCCTGCTGCTGTGTCTGCTCCTCACCGGGGAGACCCGGAAACACCGACACCGGGTCCGCAGATGGACCGGAACCGTGGAGACCCAGAAGCACGGAACGTAAGTAAACCGAGGAGCAGAGCCGAGGTTCTGATGTGGACCTGATGATCCAACCGGTTAGAAAACGGATCAGCAGGATCCGAACAGTTCTGATCCGGTCCAACCGAATCACAGTTCTGGTCATCAGAAGCTGGAGGGATGCTCGGATTGGACCAGATTACACCCGGGATATGTACAGTACTCTTCTGGAAGTTCGGTTTGGACCGGGTCAGCTGGGTTCTGTAGCCAAATGGAAGCCGGATTGGTTCTGGATTTTTCAGACCAGAACCTAATTCTGCAGTGAGCCAGAAGTTTGAGTTGGTTTGGGTCAGAACTGGGCTCAGAACGGTCAGCAGACTTTCAGAAGACAGCTGGAGGTTTGGAATGGACCGGGTCAGAACTGGACTCTGCAGAGTCAGCTGGAGGTTTGGGTTGGACCGGGTCAGATTTGGGTTCTGCAGAGTCAGCTGGAGGTTTGGGTTGGACCGGGTCAGATTTGGGTTCTGCAGAGTCAGCTGGAGTTTTGAGTTGGACCGGGTCAGATTTGGGTTCTGCAGAGTCAGCTGGAGGTTTGGAATGGACCGGGTCAGAACTGGACTCTGCAGAGTCAGCTGGAGGTTTGGGTTGGACCGGGTCAGATTTGGGTTCTGCAGAGTCAGCTGGAGGTTTGGGTTGGACCGGGTCAGATTTGGGTTCTGCAGAGTCAGCTGGAGTTTTGAGTTGGACCGGGTCAGATTTGGGTTCTGCAGAGTCAGCTGGAGGTTTGGAATGGACCGGGTCAGAACTGTACTCTTCAGAGTCATCTGGAGGTTTGAATTGGACCAGGTCAGATTTGGGTTCTGCAGAGGGAGCTGGCAGTTTGGGTTGGATCGATTTCGATCGGATCAGAACTAGACTCTGCAAAATCAGCTGCAGGTTTGGTCAAACTGGACCAGGGTTCTGACCCGATTCACCTGAGCGGCTCCTGTGATGTCTCTGTTGGAAATCTGTTTTGTTTTTATTAAAACTGCCAAAGAAAGCATGCTCGTCCTCCTCAGAACTCATCAGAACCGCTGGATTAATCGCGGGTCTGACTGATTCTGAGAAACCGAGGGATCAGAACCTTCAGAACCGTTGGACTCTGGACGAAAATGAATCCTGACCCATTTTGGCAGCTTAAGAGAACCTCTGCTCAAAGAGTCATTAAGAAAAGCTCAAAGCAGGAAACGACACTTTATTGAACTTGACCCAAACCGTCCAGAACTCCTGATGTTCTGAAATGCTTCAAAGAGGTTGAACTTATCTGTTGAGCTGGTTTAAAGAGCAAACGGGTCAGAACCTTCAGCATCACAAAAACTTCTAAAAGAAACGGCTTTCATTTTAAAACAAGTTACTCTCAACCTGGATCTTCCAGAACCGTCCGGTCAGACTGTAAGCCTCTGATCGGACCTTCAGCTGCTCATTAGAACCTGACATTCTCATGCGCCGGGCCCGGTTCTGTTCACAGGTTCGACGTGAAGCACTTCTCCGAAGTCGACCTCCTGAAGGTGTTTGGGCATTTTCTTTACACAAAGGATTTTCAGAGGAAAACCTTCAACCAGAACCTCAGTCTGAACCAGAGCCTCAGTCTCAAGTTTAGTTCTGGGATGCAGAACAAATTGTGTGGCTGGTCAGAACTTCACAGGATCACTTTGACCTTTGACCTTTGAAAGTAACATCACTTTGCTTCAGGGTTTAATGCTGTTTAACTGGTTCTACTCTCAGCTAAAACGTTGAATCGGACCCGGTGAGAAGTGCATCAGAATCTCACTTTCCTGGATTACCAGCTGCTGACCCGTTCACCCCCTCATCCCACCGTCAAGCAGCTAAACCCGATGAACACATGATGCACATCTCCCAGAGACGCTCTTCATTTCTTATTCTTTTTTTACTCTGCAGGGTTTTATCTAAATGTAAGAAAGGAGTTTATTTGCTGCCAGAGAAAATGTTTTCACTTTGAGCATTTTTGATTTTTAAAATCCCAGACCCTGAATATTTTATACGTTATGCTCCTAATGTGATGCAACAAAGTGGATGTTTTAGTTGCTCGCTGCTGATTTCAGCAGACCAACATTCGGCTGAGAGCGTCCGCGCTCCGACACCTTGATTTAAATTCTCCGGCTCTGGTTTTATTTGTTTCGTTAAAACTGAAACCGTTTATCGATTCTTCTGTACCTTTTTTTTGCTTTAGGTTATTTCAGCTATTCAGGTCTCAAAACGTTCGGCTCGTTCAAGACATCACAGCCATGACTTATAGTTTTTGTACCCTTTATACTTTTAGAATTTAAAATTTATATCCCATAGAAATGCATTAAGACCTTTTCAAATTCCTAAAAAAAAAAAAATTGTGCTCTTTGAAATCTAATCCTAGCTTCAATTTTACCTTTCAGCTACTGCTTTTCTGGTTGAAGACTTTAGCTATTGTTTTTGCTAAATTTGGCTTCTATCTAGTCTCGATTTTAACAACTGTTTTTGCTAATTTTAGCTACTGTTTTACTGGTTTTAGCTTTCATCTACAGCTTTTCTGCTTTAAGCCTCTGTTTTCCTAACTTTTGCTTTCGGCTACTGCTTTTCTGGTTGAAGTTTTTAGCTACTGTTTAGCAAAATTAAGCTTCTAACTACCGTTTTGCTAATTGCTTTTAGCTACTTAGGTAATTTATTTATTTTTTGCTAATTTTGCCTTGTCTAATGTTTTGCTATTTTTTTCACTGTGTTTAGCTTTCATATACTATTTTTCTGGCATTAGCTTCTCAGATTTCTGCTTTTCTGGGAGTAGAATTGAACTCCATTCTGTACAGGGCAAGGCTCTCAGAGGCATGGGTGGCAACCCTTCAACCCTGCTTAGCACATTTTCAGCTGGGCAAGACGGTGAGTCTCAAACTGTGCCAACGTTTGTTGGGCCTACTGGCAGCAGGAATCGTTTGCGTTCCTCTGGCCCTATTACATATGCGGCATCTGCAGATTTGGGTCAACAAGCAGCTGGAGCTCGCCCCCCCTCATCAAACGAGGGGTATGAAAGTCAGCTCAAAATGTGTAAAGGCCCTGCAGCCATGGAAGAACCCCACAGTGGTCAGCAAAGGAGTCACACTGGGCAGGGTATTTAGTTATTGTCCAGTGGCTTGTGGCTTTCAGCCACTGTTTTGCTAATTTAGCATTCTAGAGTGTGTTTTGCTGATTTTCACTTTTAGCTACTATTTTGTTAATCTTTGGTTTAATTACTGCTCAGCTAAATAAACTTTTAGCAATTTTGCTGGTGTTGTATTTTAGCTCCTGTTTTGCTGTTTTGCTAATTTCATTTTTTTAAACAACTGTATATAGCTATTTCTGTTTTTTAGCTGCTGTTCTGCTAATTTACCTTTTAACTTCCATTATGATCATTTGGTTACTGTTCTGCTGGTTTTAGCTTTCTTGCTGTTAATTTTAGCTTTTGTTAATGTC
>JBBPBX010016088.1:0-16167 GCA_038048925.1 Garcialebias charrua | reverse complement strand
ATATATTTTATTTTTTATTTTTTATTTTTGAAAGAGTGACATCATATATTTTTCTGGTAGAAAGTTGAATATAGATGAGAAGCTTTTGTTTTAAAATGTGAAAGTCGCTCCTGCTACCTCATGACTTCACTTCACGGACTAAAGCAACAGTCTGTATGTTGAATGATAAAAGCGGAAGTTTTCACATCCAACATCTTATTATACAATTGCAGATTCGTAGTAAACGTGTGAAATTTAAATTTAGTTTTTAATTGTTACTGTACAACAAACTGTGTAGCTAAAAATTGTGAATTTTTTGGTTGTGACCAAAGATATGTTTCCATAAAAATGTAAATAAAACATTATAACAACTCACCACTGCTTCAACGTCCAGCTCAGTCCAGTCAGTGAAGACAGAATGTGCTGACAGCCCACTCCACTCCTCAGCAGCTGCTTCACATCCAGACACTTTCTCTGAAACACGCACGTGTGTGTGTGTGTGTGTGTGTGTGTGTGTGTGTGTGTGTGTGTGCATGTGTGTGTTTGTGTAACACTTTAGTGCATCATGAAGAGCTGCTCATAGGTAAGCGTACAGATGTGTAAAATGTGTGTGTGTGTTTGGGGGGGTTCAGTTAAGGATTGGAGCTTTACAACGTTACAGTCGGAGAAAAGGGTTTGAAATTCACGTTTAAATTCAAGTAGGTTTTATTGTCATTCATGTCGTGTCTCATGTCGTACATGAGGTGGAACAAAATTGTGTACACAAGGTCACAGTTACATCCAGCAATAGCAAAAATATTAAGTGTAAAAAGAAACAGTAAATAAGGATTTAAACTAAAAACTATGTTAAAGAGTAATAGTGCAAAACAATGCGCCAAACAACAACAGCACGAACATGAGTCTGTGTGAGTACGAATGAATACAGCAATAACCAGCAGCATGAGATCAGCAGCATATATCAACAATCACGTGGCAGTACAGTGGGTTTTTTTTCACACTGATTGTTCCGTCTTGAATCTATGACCATCTCCTTCGTCTTCTTCACATTGTTGTTCTTCTTGTTCTTCTTATTCATTCATTCATTCAACCTTTATTTATACAGGCTAGCCTCGTTGAGTCATGGGGACTCATTTACAAGAGGGACCTGTCTCACTCACACCAAACAACCATCCACTCTCACACTCACACCTAGGGTCAATTTAGAGTCACCAATCAGCCTAACGTGCATGTTTTTGGTCTGTGGGAGGAAACCGGAGTACCCGGAGGAAACCCACGCATGCATATAATTGTATTATAGAAGAAAATGCACAGAAGAAGAGGGAGTTTGAAGCATGACAAACATTTTTATGGGTTAAAAGTTTCATTTAATTATAAACAAAAACAAAATCTGCATCACTTTTTAATTTTCCAGAATTTTAATTGTCTAAAATGTACAGAAACATGAGCGGTAGACATGTTACAGGTACAGGTGTGGGTTGACGCTTATGGGATGTGACAGATGATCACACGGCTATAAACTAAACTTTAAAAAACTGTGTTTATGAATGTGGGTGCACAATAGTTATAGCATTGTTTACTTAGAACAAAGAAAAACCACTTCTCAAAAAGAATGTAAAAGAATCTTACATGTGGTTAAAAGTTAAAAGTTGTTGGTGGTTCTACTGTAATCTGTTCCACATGTTTGATGACCTAGTGACTGAAGGAAAACATCCCATCAGTCTTATCAACCCCCTGTGAAATGCCTTGCTTTGGGTTTAGGAGCCACTTATTGTCATGAAACAATACAGCACGAGAAATAAAGACAATAATTGTCCCCTTCTTTTTATAATTCAGAGATTAAATATAAAAATAGAAACTACCAATTATTGAAGGAATGCTCATTACCTGCTGCTTTGAATGCCAAAGGTTTCAACAAAAGATCTTGTGTGCAAAATGAGTGTGGGAGTATGTGATGCAGATTTGTCTCAGCTACTGCCAGCCCAAATGTTAGCTTAATATCTGTAAGACTTACGGAGTTATCACAGTTTTTGTACTTGCTCAAATTGATAAGCTGAACACTGGTGAAAGGTTCTGTCCTCCCAGAGGTCTGGAGCAGGTCAAATGGTAAAGATCAGATAAGATTAACCACGAAACTAAAGCAAATTAAAATTTAGCAATCACTCAGAGCTGCTTGACATGCTGGCTGAGCGTGTCAGAAAATGCCGGTTTCTGATGTTTATTAAATTTGTTCATTTTTTTTACAAAAGAAACACAATACAAGACAATCCCATTAATGATACGTACACAATGTAAAAAAATGAAAGGTAGCAGAAAGAAGAATAAATCTTATTATATCTGCCCCTTTTTTCAAACAATCAGATTAAACAATAATAATCTTTCACCAGCAGTACAAAATGACTAACTCTTTCTAATTTTCTAATACTAATACTAATACATAACTAATAATTGATACAATACACATTACGCTAATTCATATATATTTTTTCAACAAATTCCTTTTGATCATTTTCTTAAATGTAAACAGTGACTTGGCATTTTTAACTACATTCTCCAAGCCATTCCATAATCTAATTCCCTGGATTGAGGTAGAACGTCCCTTCAAACTAGTTCTGAATTGTGGTTTTACAAACATCTCTGTCCCCTTAAGATTATAACAACTTTGTCTTTTAACAAAATTCATTTGGACATTTAAAGGTAATTCGTTATTCTGAGCCCTATACATAATTGATAAAATATTATAATCAACCAAATCATGGAACTTCAATAATTTCAGTTGATAAAATAATGTACTGGATGGATGACAGTAATGTTTTCTAGTGATAATTCTTACAGCTCTTTTCTGTAATACAAAAATAGGCTTTGTGATTGTTTTACACGCTTTCCCCCAAACATCAATACAATAGATTAAGTGTGGAACAATGATTGTGTTATACAACAAATACAGAGCTTTATCATTCAATAGGTCTCTGACCTTGTATAGTACTGCAATCGATTTAGCTATTTTTATTCTTACAGAATTTATGTGTTGTTTCCATGTCAGTTTGTCATCAATAATAACACCCAAAAACTTCACCTCACTCACTCTACAAATCTCAACACCCTCAATTTTGAGTGGAACATCAACAGTTTTCTTTTTATTACTGAATATCATGTAATTAGTTTTTTCTAGATTTAATGATAATTTATTGATTTTAAACCAAGTTTGTATTTTGGTAAATTCTGTCTTTATCAATTCCAACATTTGTTCTATATCTTCACCTAAACAGAAAAATGTGGTATCATCAGCAAAAAGTATACATTTAAGGAGTCCTGACACATTTACCAAGTCATTCACATATAAAATAAATAGCTTTGGTCCAAGCACAGAGCCCTGGGGAACTCCACATGTGATATTACAGAGGTCAGATCTTACATCATTTATTTGTACAAATTGTTTCCTATCTTTCAAATAGCTAGATACCCACTGTAATGCTGGTCCTCTAATACCATATTTGTTCAGTTTTTCAAGGAGAATGGTGTGATCAATAGTATCGAATGCTTTTTTTAAATCAACAAAAATACTGACACAATATTGTTTTTGATCGACAGCAGTAGTTATTTGTTCCATTAATTCCATGAGAGCCATTGATGTAGAGTTTTTAGCTCTGAACCCATATTGACTGTTGCTTAGAATATTTTGTTTGTCTATAAATTGATCTAGTCTGTTCACAAATAGTTTTTCAAGAATTTTAGAAAACTGTGGTAACAAGGATATAGGTCTATAATTGTTGAACACACATTTATCACCATTTTTAAAAAGAGGAACTACCTTAGCTACTTTCATATTATCTGGAAATATTCCTGTTGAAAATGATAAATTACATATATATGTAAACGGCTCAATAACATGGCTCATTATATCCTTTACAAACATCATATCCATGTCCACCCAGTCCTTTGATCTCTTGTCTGTAAGATTTTTTACTACCTTCATTATTTCCTCTTTGTTAGTTCCATTTAGAAAAATACTGTTTGCACAGCCTGTAATTGAATGGCTCACATTATTATCTACTTTTGGTATTTTAGCTGCAAGGCTTGATCCAACATTCACAAAATATTGATTAAATCCATTGACAATTTCATTTTCATCATAAACTTCATCTTTTTCTTTTACAAAATATTTTGAAATACTAGTTTTTGCTTTATGATTCTTCATAACACTATTCATTACTCGCCATGTTGCTTTCATATCACCATTACTTTTATCTAATAATTTACTATAATATTCTTTCTTATGTTTCCTTATAATCCCTACTAATTTATTTTTATACTTTTTATATTTTTCTTCAGCGTTCTGACTTCGCAATTTCAAGAAACATGAATACAAATAATTCTTTTTTTTACAAGCATTTCTCAACCCTTTTGTCATCCATGGTTGGTCAACGATATTTCTCTTTGTATAATTTGTTTGTACACAATTCTTTTCATACAGAGTTTCCAAGATATTCATAAACTCATCATATGATCTGTTCACATCATCAACATACACTTCATTCCAGTCTTGTTTATCTAGGTCCTCTTTTAATTTTTCCAAAACTTTTTTTGATGTGTTTATGATCTTTTTCTTTGTTTTAACTGCTTTTGTGATACTTTGATCATTTTTATAGATTGTGAAAACTGGTAAATGATCACTTAAGTCGGTCGTTAAAATACCACCTATCACCTCTCCGTTTGTTATATTTGTGAAAATATTATCAATTATTGTGGCACTATGAGTTGTAATTCTTGTTGGCTTGGATATCAACGGATACATATTTAAACTGTACATTGAATTTATAAATGTACTGATGTTATTTGAATCTGTTTTATTTCCCATATCAATGTTAAAGTCTCCACACAAAAAAACTTTTTTATTAAAACTCTTCTCCAATAGCTCCAAGATTTTATCAGTGAATATTTCTATATTTGATCCTGGTGATCTATATACACAACTTATTATTATGTTTTTATCATTTTTGTTTATTATTTCTATTGTTATCATTTCCATAATATTATCAACTATTATTGACATTTCATTATTTAATTTACATTTTATTTCATTCTTAACATATAGAGCGACTCCACTACCTCTGATGTAATCACTAACCAATTGCCTGTTAAACAACTTAAATTTATACATTTTAAATTGAGATTTATGCTGTACGTAAAACTGAACACGTTGGCTCAAAGGTTTAGAATTTATTTGTAATCTCTTCATGTAAAAGTTGTGGTATCTTGGGATTTTATAATAGACCTGGAACAACCTGTTAACTGAGATTATATACTTGCAGAGGCTGTTACATAAAGTGGGACGAAATCAAAAGCTTTGGAATTATGTAGATATTGCTTTGAGGATGCTGATGGAGAAGCACAGAGTCGGAAAGAACGTCATTGCATCTTTGTGGATTTAGAAAAAGCATGCAACAGGGTGCTGAGGAAGGAGGTGTGGTGTTGCATGAGGAAATCTGGTACAGGACATGTATGAGGACAGCAGGACAATGATGAGATGTGCTGTAGGAGTGACAGATACTGTAACTTCAAGGTGGAGGTGGGAGTGCATCAAGGATCAGGTCTGAGCCCCTTCTTGTTTGCTTTGGTGATGGACCGACTAACAGATGAGGTCAGGCAGGAATCCCCATGGACTATGATGTTTGCAGATGACATTGTGATCTGTGGTGAGAACAGGGAACAGGTGGAAGAGAACTTGGAGAGGTGGAGGTATGCACTTGAAAGAAGAGGAATGAAAGTCAGCCGTAGTAAGACAGAGTACATGTGTGTGAATGAGAGGGAGGCCAGTGGAACAGTGAGGCTACAAGGAGCAGAGGTCACAAAGGTGCAGGACTTCAAGTACTTGGGGTCCACTGTCCAGGAAAATGGAGAATGTGGTAAAGAGGTGAAGAAGAGAGTCCAGGCAGGATGGAGTGGATGGAGAAAAGTTTCAGGAGCGATTTACAACAAAAGTGTGTCAGCAAAGGTCAAAGGAAAAGTTTACAAGACATTTGTGAGACCAGTTATGTTGTATGGTCTGGAGACAGAGACAAAAAGACAGGAGACAGAACTGGAAATGGCAGAAATGAAGATGCTGAGGTTCTCCTTAGGAGTGACAAGGATGGACAAGATTAGGAATGAGATCACCAGAGGTACAGCGCAGGTTGAACAACTGGGAGATAAAGTCAGAGAGGCCAGACTGAGATGGTTTGGACATGTCCAGAGGAGGGACAGTGGGTATATTGGTAGAAGGATGTTAGAAATGCAGCTGGCCAAAGAGGAGATATATGGATGCAGTTAGAGAGGACATGAAGGTAGTTGGAGTGAGGACAGAGGATGCAGAGGACAGAGTGAGGTGGAGGAGGATGACTCGCTGTGGAGACCCCTGAAGAGGGAAAAGCCGAAAGAAGAAGAAGAAGATTTAGTTTATAATTGCATATTACAACAAGGGGATGGGGCTGTGGGCAGATTATCTACATGAGTATTTTCACAGAAACACCTAAAAAGAGACTTGACTCCAGATAAGGTTTGAAAAGTGAACGGGTTTTAACAAGTCATTCCAAAAAGTCAGAATAGTGTGTGATGCCAGGAACATCAAATTACAGTATATTAACAATTTACAAAGACAAAATGGAAAAGTAAATGTGTCAAATTTTGGACAAACTGGATCAGAATCATTTTTAATCACAAGTAAACCAGCATTTAAGTGTTTGCAGTTCTGAGCACGTGTTACTTTTTCTTAAAACTCGAACAGGAAACGGCACTGCTGAAAAGAGGAAACCGCGGTTTGTCAACTGAATTTCTTTTCTTGTAATTTAAAATAAATGTATTTCTTCAAAATAATCCATTCACTCTCTCTTATTAACAACTTGCGTCTGATTTGAATTGTAGCTGAGCAGATCAAAAGAAACTCATTTAAAGTAGCACAGTTTTACTGACTTCAGCTTATTTAAAGACAGCATTTGTAGCAGTGAGTTTTTGAAAATGTTCATGTGATAAAATCTTCACTTGTGGTTCACGTGTGTTGAAGCCAGAGAGCAGCTTGCTCTTCAACCATTTATGAAAACTTCTAGGCAAGACTAAAGTCTAAAGCTCCACTTGAAATATAAATTACAGCTTAAAATTTAACATTTTGACAAAAGTGAACAATTTGTTTAAAAACTCAGTCAACTTTTCTTGCTAAAAACAACATTACTGGAACAAAAAGGGGTGTTTTCATGTAAATATTGTGTCAAGGACTACAACCTGGATCATTAAAACATTTTCAATAAAGTGGAATGAAAAGGAAATGAGGCAAGGAGTCTTATTTTTTTATAATTTAGTGTGTAATTTATTTTTATTATTCATTATTTAATGCTTTGCATCTGTGAGCTCGATTAAAAACAGTTAAGAGAAACAATAAATTCGACATGTTAGGTCTGCTTGTCTGCAGTAATCAGGAAGTCATACAGAACTTCCTGTCAGCACACCCAGACACAGAAACACTCTCTGGGTGTGAAATCGCAGAAGGGAAAGAGGAAAGTTTGGGTGAACAAATTGACAAAATTAGGACCGTAGTCCCTCGCATGCAAAGGTAACAATTCAAACAGATTTAATATTTTTATTTTTTACATTGCATGTATGTTAGAGTTCCAATTTCTACTGACAAGATGCAGATTTACTCATGATAACGCCGTCGTTTTACTTTAACTTTCGCTCCGGCTCAAGTTTAATTGAAACTTTGTTCAAATTTTGTGACATTTTCATTTAGCATACTTGAACGTTTTCATGAAAAGCAACACGCGGTATTATTAATGAAAAATAAACAATTTAATAAGGAAATGTGAAACCATAAGTTATAATAGTAAAGTGTTTGTTTCATGTCCAGTGACAGTAGAACATGGTGAGCAGTTTCATGAGATGCAATGTTTACCCCACAAATCTATTTACATCATTTCCACACAACAACCAGATTATAAGGCACTTTAAAGTTTAGATTGTACTCGAACATTGTGCATGTCCAGAAACTGTTGCTGTGACTTTCATCTCAAACCACTTTAGCTTTGACCTAATTTATTCTGGCTGATGACTCATTCAGCATCTGTTCTGTCAGCTGTGTGTCATGGTCAGGCAGGGCCGGACCTGGACGTTTGGGGGCCCTAAGCAGGATATGTTTTGGGGGCCCTACTTTGCTTTGCCTTTGTAGACATTGAAAGATACACAACACCAAATGCTGTATGTAATTATAAACCTTTTGCACAACACTTTTATTCTAAGACCATGGTGTAGTTTACTGCTAAGCACACTCACTAAAAATATATGATTGTGTGAGCATCTGATGGTACAAATTGTGTTTTTTCATTTGCAGGTAGAAAGATCCTACATAAGTACAGTCTTTTTGTTTGTTTTGCTTTTGTCTAAATGAACTTGTTCAATGGTATTAACTCTATTTGACCACAAGGGGGCTCTAAACCTATAGTTTTACATACACAGAATAAAAAAAATGCAATAAAAGATTATGGTGTGTTTTTATATTTAATCTTTAAATCACAACATGTAACAAGCCATGTCAGGCAAAAAACAACTTCAATGCTAAAAAAGTATCCTTAAAAACAGAACTTCAGTAACAAATAGGACACATTAAAATCTCAACAAGAAGAACTGACTCTCTGACTCTGACTCTCTGACTCTGACTCTGACAATGTAAAACCTGCACAAAAACAATTTACATTCTCTATAAAGAAATATAAAAATCAAAAGTAAGAAAATAAATATAAAATACACTTTCTAATCTTAAGTACTTGTAGACTTTTAACACTAACAATACAAAACAAGTATTTACAAAAAGCTAAATAAAATAAACAACAAAAACCCTTTAAACAAATAATAAAATATTTAGAAAAAATAAAAAACACAAAATGTGAAAAAATAGTTAAAACACAAAAATAAATATTAAACAAAACAAATAAAATACCAAAAAGAATAAAGAAAACTTTACTGCAGCTTAATCACTTCCCTTTTAACATGTCTCTTGGTTTTTATTTTCAAATAGTGGGTCTCCTTGCTTTTTTGGAAGCAAAATCAATAATGATGTCATCATATGAAATGTGTCGTCCAACCTCATGGTTGATGCTGATGATGGCCAATCCACTCAGCCTTTCCTGTCCCATGGAGGACCTTAGGTATGTTTTGATCAGTTTTAGCTTTGAAAAACTTCTCTCGGCTGATGCCACTGTCACAGGCAATGTGCAGGCTATTCTCAAAGCTACCCACAGGTTTGGATAAAGTCCAGTTAACTGCTTTTGGTGGATGAAGGTGAGAAGATCAAAACTGGTCATGCTTGATGTGGGGAGGTTTGGAAGATTTTTTATTTCTGTAGCTAGTTCCTGCCAGTCCACATCAGTCTTCTCTCCATCACTGAGTGTGTTCCCAAGGAGCTCACAGTGCTGTTTGAGTGCCTCATCATCCATGTCACAGAATTTGTGCCCTTCATGGGGCCCCCTAGTGGCCACGGGGCCCTAAGCAGCCGCTTAGTTCGCTTATAGGCAGGTCCGGCCCTGTGGTCAGGACTTCAACTTCTTGTTAAATCAATACAAAGGACATTATTGGTTAAAAGTTTTAAACTTTTATTATTTTCTTAACTTTGTTACATTATCTTGGGGGAATTATAACGAACATGACAACTACTGGTTTTTATCAGGAAAAAAGGCATGTAAACGATCTGTTGTGGTCATGCGGTTTGTTAAAAAGACGTAAAAAGTTGCCAACAAAATAAGAATTATACAGCAAAACAGATCAAACGCAGTTACTCTGTAAACAAAACAACGAACAACACTCTTCAGCTCAAGCAAGACTCAGCAAGATGTGCACTTGTGTCATCAACTTACTTAACTGACTTAAAAGTAAATCCTTGTTCTCAATCTCCCACTGCATATTGTCATGCTCATTGCCAGGTAGGCACCCCCCACCCAAACAAGTCCAAATACAAATACACGGTAATGTTCTGAACTACTCATTACCTACTACAGTATTGTCCAGTTATAATACAGGCATCAGCTAAGATGGTTTTATGACTTTCTAATGACAGATTTTAAAGTTACAGTCCTAAATGATCATAGCACACTGATCATGATCATACATCATGCATACACGTTCGTGATGCTGTTGTTCAGCATATTGTTTTTGCACTATAAGTGTTTAGCACATACTTAGTTTAGCGTATTTCTTATTGTTTTTTTTTCTTTTACAATTTATACTTTTGTTGGATGTTAACTGGGACCCTGTGTACACAGTTTTGTTCCACCACATGTACCACATGTGATGCAAATGACAATAAAGAACCTTGACCTTGACATCTTTGAAAGGAATAAGTAGGAGTTCCTGACATGCCTAACAATTAACTCCAACATGATAGATAATTTGTTTATCTTCTTGTGGAAGGTTATCTCCAGTCCGACCCCAAGTGCTCCGGCATCAATTTCAGAATTTCCTGGAGAGCAGCAGAGACCAAGCTGTTGACTTTCATTGGACTAGGCACACGGTTTATAAAGGCCTGGCTAAAACAGCCCAAAGATGCAAAGTTTGTACAGAACAAGCTATCCGCTACTGCAAGAAAAGCTAGTTCTGTTTTTCTGTTTGTTGGCACAGAAAGGAAGGAATGGCCCTGACTTTGACATCTTCAGGGTTTAGTCCTCACCTCCTTCTACAGGTGTGCAGTGGAGAGCACCCTGTGCTCCAGCATCAACGTGTGGCATGGAGGCTGCACAGCTGCAGAAAGAAAAGCTTTGCAGAGAGTGGTGAAGGCTGCACAGAAGATGTTGGAATCAGTCTCCCCACTATCACAGACATTTACACCTCCAGATGCAGGAAGAGAGCCACCTGCAGGACCCCACTAGCCTGGCCCTCGCCATTCCTGCACAGCTCCGCTCAATTCTATTTCCCTTCACTGCTGGGTCTGGGATTTGTCTCATAGACAACGATTTCTCCGGTCGATTTTTGACCGGACCAATCAGAGAACAGAAGGCAGATTGGCGGATTACCGGACCAATCAGAGAACAGAAGGCGGAGTTTTGAACGACGTTGACTGACGTCGTCAGTTAAAATGGCTGCCGCCACGAAGGAATTTTCCAGAAAACAAGGTAAAAAACTATTATTTCTTTCCTGAGAAAAACTATATTTCTTAGCTGACGTTATATCAGAAGTGTTCCTGAGCTTAACAGTTCCTAAATCAATTCACGAAATGGTCAAATCTGCTGGATTTAAATAGTTTCGGTTTGACATTTTCCAAACAGCCTCAGGGTGCGCTACGAAAATAAATGATAAAAAATCGAATTTTATCTCAAATGTTTCATCCAGGCCAACAGTCAGTAAATTAAAGACATATAATTACACACTGGTAGCAGAAAAAATATCCACCGAGTGGTTTCTGAGCTTTTTATCTGAATAGCCTGGACCTCGCCAGGCTAAGCTAACAAAACTCCGCCTTCTGTTCTCTGATTGGTCCGTTCAAAAATCGAACGGAGAAATCGTTTTTTATGGGAGGAATGCCAGACCCTAGTCCGAAGCAAAGTGAAGGACAGGGTGTGGTTTTAACCAGGCTAGGACCCCACTCACCCAGCACACACAGTTTTTACTCCGCTCCCTTCAGGAAGGAGGTTGAGGAGCATTAAGTGTAGAACCACTAGACTGAGGAACAGCTTCTACCCTGAAGCCGTTAGACTCATGAATAAATAATCAGAATAATCACTGTGAAGAATCACATCATGGTGCTGATCTGTTTCATATTGTTGTGTTCATTCGTGCTCCTCTGCTCATACAGACTCATGTTCGTGCTGCTGTTCGGCATATTGTTTTAATGCTACTAGTGCTTAGTGTATTTTTAGTTCACGTTTTTCTTAGTTCATATCTTAGCTGTTATTACGGGTTTTCTTTTACATTTTATACTTTTGTTGGATGTTACTGGGATGTTGTGTACATACTTTTATTCCGCCACATGCACCACATGCAGTGCGAACGACAAATAAAGAACCTTGAATCCTTAACTGTCTCTTTTTTAATTTTATTAAATTTATTCATTTTACATCAATATAAAAAATCAATGTTTAAACATACAGTGTAGAATGTAAAAGACATAAAATGAAAGGTGGCAGAGAGAAGAAATAATCTTATATTATCTGCCCCTTTTTTCAAAAAACAAAAAAACAAAAGCAAACCCAATCCAAACAATCAACTCAAGCAATGTTTTTCACTTCAAGTAATTGAATAAAAAATTTTTTTTAAACTTCATTAGTTAACTAGAAAATTACTAATACAGTACAATGGATTTAACTAAAGATTTTCGTATTTTGTTAACAACTTAGACTTGATCATTTTTTTTAAACACGAGCATAGATTTAGCATATTTAACATCGTTATCCAAATTGTTCCATAAGTCAATTCCCTGTATCGAAACAGTCCGACTCTTCAAACTAGTTCTATACTGAGGTTTGCAAAAATCTCAGTTCCCTTAAGACTATAACAAGACATTCTCTAAACAAAAAAACATTTGAACGTTTGGAGGCAGTAAGTTGTTTTGAGCTCTATACATGACTAATGAAATATTATAATCCACCAAATCATAAAACTTCAATAACTTAAGTTGATTAAATAATATATTGGATGGATGACAATAAGGTTTTCCTAAAATAATTCTCACAGCTCTCTTCTGTAAAACAAAAACAGGCTTTGTTATAGTTTTACATGCCTTCCCCCAAACTTCAACACAATAAATTAAATGTGGAACAAAAATTGTATTACATAACAAATACAAAGCTGTCTTGTTCAAAAAATATTTAACTTTATACAGTACTGCAGTAGATCTGACTAACTTACTTTTTACCGAATTAATGTGCTGTTTCCACGATAGTTTTTCATCAATTACCACACCCAAAAACTTCACCTCATTTACTCTCTTTACTTCCACTCCATCAATAAAAAAAATAAAAAATAAAAAATCCATATTCTTTTTTGTATTACTAAACAACATGTAATTGGTTTTTCCAAGATTCAATGATAGCTTGTTTAATTTAAACCAGGTTTGTCTTTGATCAACTTCCTGACAAAAATATAAATTAGTACCAGAATCACATCAGGAAAGTGTATGCTAATGAGACAGACTTGTATCTTTTCAACTGGTTTTCATCAGTAGTTGTTCAGGTTTGCTCAAAGTTTTTCTCATCTTTGTTCGATCTTCAAATATTTATTTTCTTAGAATTATACTTTTAATATCAGTGTAGTTTCACTTAACTTGTACCAGTTGCAGACTGGTTGTTCGAAAACAAAATGGGACTTTCTGTGATTTCTCACAAAGTCTCAGCGGATGAAGCAACTCAAAGTAACTTCTTTGTCTAAACAAGTGTACCGGTACTTGTATGCTTTGGTTGCCCACTTCATTGTTTTATATGAAAATGCAGATGTTGGTTTTCTTCTCAGACATGCCAATGGATCTCAGAGAAGAAGAGTCTAGCCCCCTGGTGATCAGAGACCGGAAAGGCAGCCAGAGGTCCAGCTCGAGCACGGCCTCTGGTTTGCAGGTGCAACTCTACTACTTTCCAGACACAAAAGATGCAACAACAATACAAATTTCATCTGGACAAATATCTGCAGAGAACATCTGTATCAAAGCAGGGGAGAAATGTGGTAAGACGCATTGTTCGAGCACAAGCTTCTGATTATTGCATTCCAAAATGCCTCCATGTTTTATAATTATGTTTTACTCCTTTATTCAGGAATCTTACCGGTGTACATCAATCTTTTTGGTTTGGCATCTTCTGATCTGTCGTTTTGGTATCCTCCATCACACGTGTTTCACTCAGATGAAAACCTGAAGGTTCACTTCAGAGTTAGGTCAGTAGTTCTATATCTCGTCAAATCTACGACTGTTTAATTTTAAAAAGTTGCTTGTTTACTTATGACTTCTCATTGAATGTGATCATCACCGGCTTCCACCCTGGTGGTGGAACAGTGGACCAGATCTTCACCCTTGTGAAGTTGCTAAAGTGGTCATGGGAATACTGAAAATATTTAGAAGAAACACTGCAAAAGTTGAACAAGTTTTCTGCAGAAGATGGTGACTTTTAAGACAACGTGCAGCAAAGACACGATGAAAAAGTGGATGAACACAGCAAATTTACATTTCAATTAGGACATACAGAAAATATACAGTACGTCTGTCTTTCATCTGAGGAACTTTCTCCCTGGAAGGTGCAATTGTCAGGTACAAGGACTGAACAGGAGAGGTGGGAGAAAAAAATATGTGCAGAAAACCTTTGAGCAAGCCTGAACAAGTATGATACAAAAACACATGGCCCCTGGAATGTAACAGACATTCAGTGCAAGGAATAAGGGGCAAAACAGTAGAACACAACCATAAGGGAGGGAGCCAGAGCTATATGTGTGCTGAGAGGAATGATTGCTGAGTGAGAACAGCTGAGGCTAATGAGCAGATGAAGAGCAGCTGTGAATGATAACTGAAGACAAGGTCACGCTCCTCCATGTGGTTGTAGTCCTACATCTTGCCCCCCATGTATGTTGTCTTGGCAGGATGTCCTGAAATGAAATTTCCCTTTGGGGATCAATAAAATACTGGTATATTGAATTGAATTGACTGAGAGAAATATTAGTCAATGACACATGAAAAAAAAAAAAGCAAAATATACAGAAAAGGAGAAAATATCCAAATGAAAACAACCACAGGACTGAACTGTAACAAAAAACAAAATTCAATCTACAAAATAAACACAAAATCCCCAAGATTATGATATAAAATGACAAAAGACAAGAATCCAGGGATTAAACGTTGCAGGTAAGTGAAAGCATCAGAAGTGGAAGCCTCACAGGAGAGATGTCCTAAGCTAAAACTCAGCATTTTCATTCAACCTTTATTCATACAGGTTAGTCTCACTGAGCCTCGATGACTCATTTTCAAGAGAGACCCGCGGGAGGAAACCGCAGAAATGTATGTTTCCTCCTAAAAAAGTTGAAGAAAAGAAATACCATCAGTACCAGTTGTGAAAATTTACTTTTAAAAAAGTGGAAGTGAACATCAAAACTAAGCAGGTGTTTCCCAACTGACCATAATGACAACTTCCTGTCACCAAAGGAGCTCCTTCAGTTACTGATGACTGTCAGCAAAGCAGCTAACAGATGATCCACTGCAGACTTTAGGTTAAAATAAGTTTGGTATCCCTGAAACAATGTTAAATGATAAGTATGTAATAAAAAATAAAGCTTGCTTTCTCTTTTTTTTTCTTGTCTTAAGGTTTTTCTTTAAAAACTGGTTTGGCCAAGAATCAAGAGCATCGTATCGCTTCAGTTTGACAAGAGACAGAATCAGCCCAGTGCTCGACTATAACACCATTGATTATCTATTTTCTCAGGTAAATTTTTTTTTATTAACCATAAGCTTGGCAAAGTAATACAGGTGGTCCCCGACTTACGAGCACATCGATTTACGAGTTACGAGTGACTTACTTAAGTTGTTTACTTGGTGGGGTAGCTTCAGTTTGCTTTGGACTGCTCTGACTGACGAAGCCCTCTGGAGTGAGGGTGATGATGGGGATTTTAAACCCCTGTTACCTTAATAAAAACCACACAAAGATAAACAAGAGAACAGTGTTAAATCAGACAAACAACTTTGCAAAGGGGAATGGCTTTTAATGTCTTTTGAAACTTAGTTTGGTCTCAAATACATTGTCCTGCACAATTCCGAATTGTACTGGACATGACAAGCTATTTAAACAAGAAGCAGGTGGAGTTTTGACAGCTCTGACGTCTTACAGATAAAACAAACAAGTCATGGTTCTGATCAAACAAGAACATCTAATCCAAAGATTGTCAAGGCTAGAAGACTGTCTCTTCTGTATCAAGGAGCAAAGCAAACAACATGTTTGTACTATCAAATATAAGTGTTTAAAGGGAACAGAGAATATTTGATATAAGTGAGCTGGGTTATAATTATTGGGTCAGAGTAATTAGTTTTAGATGATAAATATTGAACATCTCCATCATTTCATCCTCTTTATCATATATAAACTGATTATTATCAATCAGGTGAGCGGTGCGGAAAAACATCCTCTGAGGCCGAATTTCTAATTAGAGGCAAAAACTCACACCACCGTCCCGTGCCCCCACAGTAACGCCCTGAACATGCAGAATCACCTTTTT